>VDFB02248951.1:0-37457 GCA_007258455.2 Sequoia sempervirens | reverse complement strand
ATTGAGGAGACCCAGACAACTTTTTTCCTACTAAAGCTTTTTTGACATTTGAAATTTATTAAATTTCAAAATTGCCATTATTTTTTATTATTCTTCATATTCCTATGGCTGGTGAATATCTGTAGCGAATTAACTTGTATTTGGGCTGCAATTTATGAATTCAGGAGCCATCTGGGAATCGGTGGTGGCATTTGGGAAGCATGGCATGAGTAGATTTGAAGCCGCTGCTATTGAGGGAGAGCAATCATTGCAAGTTGAATCCGTTGAAGAGGCCTGATTGGCTACTGGAACGTGATTTGAAAAGGGAGGTGTGATTTACAATTGTTGAATTTGCAATTGGAGATTATGATTGGTGATATGGTGGTGTCGTACGGAGGCGTGCAATAAAGTAGATCGTGGTTTCTTTTAGTTTTGGAAAAATTTGCAAAGAGATAAGTGTTGTTGAAGAAAGGTTGTAATATTTGAAACCGTTGCTCTCAAACCACACATCCTTGGATGACGCATTAGAAGTGGCAAAGAGAGGGGCATCGTCCTCCCAGGCTATCACATCTTCTCTACCCATCTCAAGTTGATGCATCAAGTGGAGGCCGCAATTTCCTTGTGAGACACAGGATTTGGTCTTTATGGGCAATGACACTCTGTGCAACAAATAAACTCGTTGCATTGTAGCCCCATTTGCGCTGAGAGGTGCGCAATTGCAAGAAGCTACATTTGAATTTGTGCAAGGCGTTGAATTTGTAGTTTGGAGGCTGTAAAGGCAATGGACCCAGCATGAAAGGCATGAAGATCACACAGTTATCCTCTATCAAGAAGGCGTGAAGATCACACAACCTCTATTCTTGGAGATGCCACATCTCAAACACAACCTTTTTTTTTTCGCTTTTACAAACTTTAAAATTTATAAAGTTTCCCCTAAATATTTAGGCCTTCTAACTGTTGCGTAGCCGAAGAGGAAGTGGTCCCCACCATTTCCTCACCAAATAATGTTTTTTAACCTTATAATTCTTGTTTGGAGGTTTTTATAACTTTCGTTGAAAATTTTGAAGAATTATTAGTTATAATGGTTTCTTTGGAGAAAGAGAACTTTAGGAAATGGATTGATTTTATTCTCACTCATCTTAGTGAGAAAAATCTATTGCCATATTTGTATAATGAAGTTCATATTTTAGGGACACATAGTGGGTGTATTATTTAGAAATGATATAGGGATAAAGTATTTAGAGTTATTTTTTAGCATGTAAATGATGACCTTTTGGAGTCACTTATTCATTTTGAGTGCCCTTGTCCTCTTTGGACTTACATTCAAGAATCATATGGATATCATGATACTCTGCCCTCTCTCACTGATCCTCTTTCCAATTCCAATGTGCCTTGTTATTCTTCAAAGAAGATAAACCATGCTTGTGATCCTTTGGAGGTTTTAGAGACTTCAGATGAGGTTGTAGTTGCTTCAAAGGTTCTTGATTCTTTGTGAAAGAGAGTTGATCCACCTTCACTAAGTACTTTCATCATTCTCAAGTAATAGGATTATCATTGTCTTCCTGATTGGGATTCTTATTTGCTGGACATTGGTTCATTGTTTGTGGAATCTCAAATTTTAGATGTGGAAGACACATTTAAAGGATTAATTTTCCTATTTGATGATAGTTGTGGTACAATGTTCAAAATCAATTTCTAGTGGTAACTTGTTTGTCACTTTCTATTGTGATTGGGCATATTCCTAATTGGTTTGTGGCATCATCTTTCGAGGTCTTGGCAACACATGAGCAGATTTTAGAGACATTATCATCCTACATTTAGATTTCACTTGCTAATCCCAATCCAGAATGGGATGCATTCCTACATTTGTACTTGTTTTATCTTCTTCCCAAAGGGAGAAATGTTATTTGTAGGCATTGGACTATGTTTTTCCTTCAAGCACTTACCATTGTTGTAGGAAATTATTCATTATAGGTGGGCTATGTAGTCTCCTTCTATCCTTCCTATGAGAGGATCATTGATTGTATATACATGATGTATGTAGTCCTTGGGGGGTGTTATTGAGTCCTCCATCCATGCATCTTGTTTTTCTTTTTCTCTCTTTTGGAGAGGGATTTTCTCCCAAGGGTTTTTCTCCTTTTCTCCGGTTGTGAGAGATTGCATTGCATTGCATAGTAGTTATGCATGGGTACCTAACATGGCATTGTATCTGAGGCTCATCTTGCATTTCATTTTGCATAATAATCTCCCTAAGTTTGCACTTAAGGGGGGGTGTTGGTGTTAAGTTTTAACTTAGGTTAATTACTTAATTAGTTTTTCCCATATCGGGTAGTTTCTCACCTGTCACGTTGTTTTTCATGCCTTTATAATGTTTGTACAATATGTAATATCTCATCCCATTTTTTGAATATCATTTTGGTATTTGGCAGAATACCTTGTGCTTCTCTCATGTATCTATGAGGATGTTTGTTGTTGCAAGTTGAGGATCCTGGGAAGAAGTTTCCATCTCCTACATATTGGTTTCCATGTAAAAATTAGTAATTTGAAGTAAATTTGATTAATTACATAATGAAATGATCTTCATAAATCATAATTTTATGCACACAATGAGTCATATGTATAATACAACCTTTTCTCTATGGAAAAACTATGCATAAGAAACTATAACAATTAATTTTCACATGTAAGGTTACACAATATAAACAATAACATTGCCAACATCATCAAATCATTCTATCAAGCACAAAATACAACATTATAGCACCAAGAATTGACTTACATAGTTTTATACAATTAAAAAAAAAGACTTACTTCATAATATATATCTTACCTTCTCACACTCATTTAGCAACTACTCATATACTTATATTTTAGAGACAGTTTCTAATCATTCTTAGCATTTTTCCTAATTTTGAAATTATTTATATACTTATAAGCCCCATAACATTTGTGTTAAGGCAAGGAAGCATGGACTATTTTCATGATATATGTATATATATATAAGAAAAAGTGAAACCAGAAGAAAAAAGGAAATGTATATTCATTCTTGAATAGGAAGATCTCTAAGGACTCCTTTATGTTAGAGCTCATTTTTCTCATGACATTCCAATGATGATTAGATTGAGATGCGATTAAGCAACTTTTGGAGCTTTGAGCTAATGAATTCAATAAAATTATAATGTAGGTCCAGTAATGGTGGATTAAGTACATAGATAGCAATGTTAGTCTACTTCTAATGTTTTCTCTGGTGAGTGCAAGCAATATATCAATAAATATTTTATTTAGCTAAAGGAAAAGTGCTAGTAAATATAATTTGTTCTTTAAGTGGAAAATAATGTCATCACCTTGTGACATGGAAAGTTGTTGGAACTCTTGGAACATGCCTTATTTTCATGAGTTCTTGAAGGTTTTTCCTATTAAATATAATCTAAGGGTTTTTAATCCTTTAATAGAAGAATGCTAAATATATCAATGTCAATGTTTGAGATTGATCAAGACTGATGATTCACAAGTGATGGACCTAGCTATTGTATATGTGATATAGGAGTGAGTGTATACATAAGGTTTTTCTCGCATTTTGAGGATATTCAAGTATTTTCTTATGACAACTCCATCATCATTGTTATTCCATCGTCATTATCTTTGGACCTTATTTTCCACCAGTCTTCAAAAGATTTTGGATTAGCATCACTTGATTTTGGCATGTGGAAACTTGAGAAGTTTTTAAAGACACATTTAGATTTTGATTTCCTATTTACCCATATTATGGGATTAGATTCTACTTGATCACTAGTAGATCTATTTCTTCCAAGGAAATAATTTTTTTTGTAGGTAGCAAATCATTTTTTGTCATCAAGCTATCATCTTTAGGATACAAGCTACCTCTTTGTGGGGGGATTCATACTATATTATTTTTTCATTCCTATTTGTGGGATCTATATTGTACTTATATGATAGAAGAAATTCCTTGGGGCCATCCCTAGGCCTTTATCTTAGCTTCTTTCACTAGTACACATTTAAGTTATTTTTCTCTTTTTTTGAGAGGATTTTTTTTTTCCCATGAGGTTTTATCTTTTCCTCCAGTTATGAGAGATTTATTTGTTTGTACATGGGTAGCTCATTAGGCCTTCTAGCCAAGATTTGTCGATGCATCCATTCATATATTCATCATTAGTGCATTTTTACTACTCTCTAAGTTAGACTATTAAAAGGAGTGTTAGAGTGAAAAAGGTAATCACCTAATTAATTATTATTAGGTCTCTTTTCACATGAACATGCACAATATTACTAATTATATATGTTTTTTTATTTGAAGCCATAGGATTAGGGAATGTATCATGATTTGAGTTAATCCTCACCTATGGTTTCATCCCAGGTTTCTTTATCCTTTATCAAGGATAATTTATTGTATATTGTAATCAATATTTAATATTGTATCAATAAAATTCTCAAGGATTTAATAGTAAATTATTTTTTTCTCACCTCTTTGATAAGGTGTTTTGGTTGCAAGTGATTACTAGGAGCTATGGGTTCAAGAACCAACTCCGACATAAAGAGTATGCACCATATACAATGTTTTGCTACATAGATGAAAAAAAAATTAAAAAAATTACATTGATATAATAAATAACCAAATAGCACAAATATATGAATATGCATAAAAATATGAATAAAAATAAAGAATACATATAAATATTATATATAATAGATAAACAGATGACATAAAACAAAAGTTGACATTACAATAGTACACACTATTCATAAAGAGAAGGCGATATGAGACGACGTCCCAAAGTCAGTAGAAAAAATTACAAAATTTATATGCATTCCCAGTTAGACGAAAAATTTAACAGTTAAAATATAAAAAACGTGCACATGGCCTTGAATTCGAAGTGCAGCTAAATCGATGGATTTTGATTTTACATAAACATGGACGCCTACTCCATGCTCTCAGGTATGAGTTGATGAAGCGCGTGTGGTTCAGAATTCATTCGAGAACGATGTCTTAATATGGGTTATGCTCTCCACCGGTTAAATACAGACATAATTGAGAATTATTTAACATATAA
Organism: Sequoia sempervirens; assembly: GCA_007258455.2. Classification (NCBI taxonomy): domain Eukaryota; kingdom Viridiplantae; phylum Streptophyta; class Pinopsida; order Cupressales; family Cupressaceae; genus Sequoia; species Sequoia sempervirens. Next base: position 32,409 of record VDFB02248951.1, on the reverse strand, counting down.
TATATTTATTAATAGTTTAAATAATATTTAAACTTTTAACTGTTTTAGAAAGGAGACAGATTTTTTTTTTTAAATTGAAGTTATTAACTGTTACAGTGACCGGGGCCGAGAGTTAGAGGAGTGAAGTACAAGCGTAAAGAGAACGGAGGGAGTAAGCGAGACACCCACAAACCATGTAGAAAGTCCAACATTATAAATTCCCATTCTGCATTAGAAACGGTCAACGTAATTGCTAAAATCAAACGAGAAATTGTAGATTTAATGTTTGACGTATGAATCACACACCATCACCTAAACTACACACCCGTTGAACAATGGAAAACGCGGATTTGAATCGAATATTTTACATTTGGATTGCTATATTTGCAGACTTGTTCAGGGTCTCACATGCCACCGTGCGACTGAGACTTTGAATTGGTCCTCCTTGAACGACTTACAATATTATACTATTCCAATTGTCTACCGGTAGCCTCTCTATAAATATGGCCTGCTTTGTATGGATTACATACCATCCTCATCTGCTCTCTCCCAAGATATCTTATATTTCACCGTTTCTCGTCAACTGGTCTTTTGTTTCTGCTCAGTTATTCATTTGTAACGTGAACAGCTTTGTTTATGAAAGAACGCTCTCCAGCAGTGAATATGGCGCGATCAATGCTTATGAGAATCATGACAGAAGTTCTTATTCTAACCGTTCTGTTTGCCCTGCAAGTTTCTGCTCGATACAACCTTAAGACTAATGTAAATACAGAAGCAGAGAATAACTATAACAAAGAAAGTTATAATCTGTTTCAAGTTGTGGAGATCTTACGATCTTGTACCAATTGCGCAGCCCATATTCCAGATCCCAAGTGCTGCAAACAATAAAACGGGGCTGCATATGGGAGTCTATCATTCTGAGTTCTGACTCATATGTACAGTAACAATGATACACATGTCCAACGAGCTAATTCCTATTCTCCTGCTAACGAAACTGAGTGTCGCTTATATTAAATATTAGCCTTGTGTAATCTGCAGCGATAAACATGGAGTTAACTTAAAGTATTAGAATGCAATATTTTACAAGATAAATTGAATTGGAAAAAATGCGTTTCCTTAATGATCAATCAGTGATTTTTTCTATTTTAAGAGTAATTTTAATATTTACAACCTTTTCATATTAACGTAATCAGTGATTTTTTCTATTTTAAGAGTAATTTTAATATTTACAACCTTTTCATATTAACGTGGTGATTGGTGGAATTTAAAGCTTTTATGTTTGGCTCAATAGGTTCTAGGGGAGAGGGGTTTATAGTGGAGCACCCTAACTTTACATTTCTCAAAATCCTATGTGAAAATTTCAAATCAGTTCCAATTTTGTACAATAGTTTATTTGGCAACTCACATGCTTCAATATTTCGTTTTAGGGCCACATCATCAAATATGATGCCACATCAGCATGCTTTTTGTTGAGGTATCCAAAAAGCCCCCCCAAAAAAGTGATACCACTAGTGGTGCACTAAGTCGTGTTTTATTGGTTCGCTAATGTGGCATCACATGATTTGTCAGTTTATGTACTTTATAGATAAAAAAGTGTTTTGTAATTGGATATTAAGGTGCTCCACTATGGGGCCCACTAAGGACTATTTCTATCCCCACTAGAGGCCCCTCTCCCCTAATCTTCTCCTTTTGCCTCTGAATTTTTTTGAACTAATTAACGTTTAAGTGAAGTCAGAAAACACAAATCGAAAATTTAAAATAAAAGTGTTTGTAAGAATTCTAAGAAAGAATTTAGAGTTGACATTCATAATTAAATTTTAAAATCACAAGTTTCATTGATTCAACAATCCTATTAAAGGGAGAAATTGAGATAAAATCTATATAATTTGTTGATGAAGACTATTATCCACAATCCTAGAAAATAGACTCGAATCTTAGGTTCAAGGAAATGTCACTAGATTGAATGAGATAGAAATCTTGATTAAAAAGTAAAATGTTATAGATCAAATATTAGGGAATTATAGACTTTATGAATTGTATCTAATATGTAACTTTCATTTCCTCTCATTAAACTAGAAGATGTTTGGTATCAATATAGACATTGGTCATTATAAGTATTATATTTTTTATTATTTTTATTTAATAAAAATAAATCATCTCTATAATATTTGATGTACTAATTAATTTAATCAAATTTAATGCTTAAATTATATGACCAAAATTATATTCTTAATAAATTAATAATTTTTTATATTAGAATAAAATTAATTTTAAGAATTATTCTTTACTAGTAATATATTTATATAATATTATTTTATAAATGTAAAATATATAATTATAAAATCAATATATTAATATTTACATAATTTTAATAATTAATATTAGTGTCATATATCGTTATATAATTTTTTTAATATGTTAAATTTTTAATTAATATTATTTTTTATTTTACAAAAATAAATCTTTAAGAACTATTTATATTTTTCATAATACTATTAATACAAAAATAAAAAAAATTCAAACAAACATGTTATTTATTTAAAGTGAATTTATTTATGTGAACTAAATTTATATTCTTAATTGAGAATTTTAAAAAGTTTAATATTAAAATTATTATAATGATAAATAATAAAATCTAAATAACTTTATTAAATGTTTTGTAATATATTTAGATAATATTATTTATATTCCCAAAATACGCTATAAAATTAATATAAATTACAGTAGTATAGCAATCATATTATTAATATATAAATTGTACTAAAAAACCGAAGAAAAATCTATTAAATTTAAAATTTATATTCATATCTTCTTGAGCTAACATATTGAATGCTTATGTTTTAATTACTTACAATCAATAAATCAAATTACAAAGTTTATTGTCATAAGGTTGATTAAGAAGACATAGATTAACTTATGTCTCACAAACCTCAATAAAAGACAAAATATAGAAAATGAAACCCCATTATGATGATCCCCTTTGCCAAATTCATTGCAAAAGAAAAAATTGACTACTCTTCTATAAATTTTTAATTAAGGAAAAACAAATTCTCTCCTTTCCATTTGCAAGTTGTTGCAAAATAAAAATGACCCCTTTTGCCAATTTATAACAAAAAATGGAGTCCTCCTTTGCAAAATGAAAGCAACCGCTCCCTTACAAACTTTGTGGTTTTAACTTAAAAAAACAAAATATACATGTCATATGTAATAAATGTCGCTAAAAAGGTTGAAAAATTTTCCTTCCATTTGCAAGTTACAAATAAAAAAGACCCCACTAACGAGCACAAAAAAATGGAACCCTCTCTTTGCGTAAAATAGAAAGCAACCCTTCCTTACAAATATTGTGGTTTAGCTGAAACAAAAAACAAAACAAAATATACTGCCATATATAATAAATGCTTTTTGAACTACATAGAGAAGGAAGAGACCCTTGTTGATATATAAAAAAAAAAATTAAAAAAAAAAGAAAATAAAAAATAAAATAAAAAAACAAAACATAAATCTTTCTCTCATATGGAGGATATTCATGGAATGGATAGATATGCCATTTATGACAAGCAGACGCCTTATGAGTAAAGAATTGTGCCTTTATATCAATCGGGTGTCTTATGTGAATTTGTTCTATGGATTCTAAGTTCGGTGTGAGATAAAGTATCCGATGTCTTCGTGCAGCCTGCAGTTGTCCTGTCCCAGATATTATGTAATGAGGTCCCGATGCCTCCAGAAGCCGCCAGACCACTAAGTCATGCCAGATTTAATCCATCCAGCAAAATGCACAGGTCTGCAACAGTCTTGCTGCTCATAATGGTAATTGAAGCTTTCACCAAGCAAATCATAGAAGTTTCTTTACACCAACTGAATCACAGGCAATGGAAGCTTACGTCAGAGACATGACGACGAAAATTCATTCCTTCAAAAAATCACGCGGCTGGAAAAGGGTGAGCATCACGCCCCTCCCACACTTTGAAACGCTTGCCTGTCTAATTTCTCATCGCCAACAGAATATAGAAAAATCGTTTTAAGATTTTATTAATTAATCTTTCCCATTGTTGGGCTTCTCTACAATGTGTGAAATCCACTAGAGGCATGCTAAAGTAGAGGTCGATTCCAATGCCAACTCCATTGAATGAATTTTGTCAATTCATTGGAAGGGGTCGATATTGAAGAGATTTGAGATCTTCAATTTCAAAGACAACTTTAATTCCCTTTCCGCACTATTGGGATAGCATAATCAAACAAGCAACCCTCCGCCCTTCAATAAACCACAACAACAACTCATATTTGAAGCGCGGTTAACTCAATCTCCACTTTTAGACCATTACAGTTCCACACCAAAATAATTTTGGCCCTTTCTGATCCTCAAAAGTAGCACATTAATTACCTAGTGGCCTGAACAAATTCAGGGGCTGGGCAAAGAGAGATTAAATGAAAAGAGGATGTGGCCTAGTAGTCCCAAGCAGAGAACGACAACAAAGATTCTAACACCACAGGATGGGTGGGTTAATTTTCTTCTTGTTGTGTGTGCAGGTTGATTCCAAACAATGCCTTAGAGTACTTTTACAGACATCTAACCATCTTCCTATGATTGTACACAAAAATGAAATCTCACAAAATACAATAACCTTCATCTTTTGGCTTTCAAAAATCTTCAATTCAAGCTCTGATATCATATAAGAAATAGGATAATTTAAAAGATAAAAGACAAGGACAAATGAACAATGCAACAATTGTATTTATATGACCCAAATGATAATGAGTACAAAGCCTTGCATATGTAGGCAAGGAAGGTGCAATCCACCTATGAGATGAATTGACAAGTGCCCCATGAAGTGGAACAAAAGAGTAGACAAGTGTCTTATAGGTGTCAACTTTAGGAATACTTGGAGTGTGCAAACTAACAACCTTTATGACCAAGTCATCAACCTTGTGTGCGAAGTGTTGATTGATCTTTGAGGTGAGATAGACTTCCAACCTAAAAAAGGTATGTGCACGAGGTTAACCAAATAACTTGGTAACTTCAAGAGGTTGAAAATGTTGCACATTCAGTTAGACAATATGTTGTCTAACCTTATCAACCTAAGTACATTTAAGCATAGTGAATAGATTAAATTATTCACATTGACACATCCCACTTTCTAACACGTTTTTTTTAAGTTGATCTCCACACAATATTAAATTTTAGTATGTGATGTTATGGGGCTTATGAGTTTATACAAATACTTTCAAAAGTAAGAAATATTCTAAGAATGATTAAAAAATGACTCTGAAATATAATTATATGAACAATTGTTAAATGAGTGTGAGAAGATAAGATATATATTACCAAGTAAGTCCCTTTTACCATATATATAAGTATAATAAATAATCAAATAGCAAAAGTATATAAAAATGCAAAAACATATGAATAAAAATATAAAATAAATATATAACATTATGCATAATAGATAAATAAATGATATAAAATAGAAAACTATCTTAACACAAAATACACTATTTATCTATACATCAATATATAAACTCTCCTCCAAAAAAAAACAAAATTAAATGAAAATAAATATGCATAATTCGCCATTACAACAACACACACTATTCATAAAGAGAAGACGATATGAGACCATGGCCTAAAGTCAATAGAAAAATATAAAATTTATATGCATTGTTAGTTAACAAAAAATTTAATAGTTAAAAAATTAAAATGTGCACACGGCCTTCAATTTGATGTGCAACTAAATCGATCGATTTTCATTTTACATAAAAAAAGTACACCCGTTCCATACTCTCAGGTATGAGTCTAATTGAGCACGAACAACACTGTAGGCTTGGCATGTTGGCTGCAAGAAAATCCGTGTTGATGGATCGCGTGTGGTTCAAAATTCATTTGAGAACGATGTCTTAATATGGATTATGCTCTCCACCGGGAAAACACAGATAGCCTTCTACAGAACATGGTTAGTGGGTGCAAATTTAATGTTTCCCTCACGCGTTTGCAATTTGATAATATTTGGTTTGACGTATGAATCACATACCATCACCAAAATTACACAATGCGGAGTTGAAGTGAATATTTTACATCTGGATTGATATAATTTGCAGATTTGTTTAGGTTTCACATGCTACTATGTGACTGAAATTTTGAGTTGGTCCTCCTTCATTGGCTTACATCATTCTACTATTTCGATCGTCTATCCGTAGCCTCTCTATAAATATGGTCTGCTTTGTGTGGTTTATATACCATCTTCACCTGCTCTCTCTGAAGATACATTATATTTCATTTTTTCTCATCAACTGCTCTTTTGTTTCTGCTGAGTTGTTCATTTGTAACGTAAACATCATTCAATGTGAAAGAACGTTCTCCAACAGTGAATATGGTGGGATCAATGCTTATGAGAATGATGATAGTGCTTCTTGTTCTGAACGTTCCGTTTTCCCTCCAAGTTTCTACTAGATACTACATTAAAACTAATGTAAATACCGATGTAGATAGTAACTACAACAAAGCATGTTTTAATCTGTTCCAACTTGTGGAGAGGTTACCATCATGCACCAATTGTGCGAGCTATATTAGAGATCATAAGTGCTGCAAATAGTAAAACGGGGCTGCACATGGGAGTCTATCGTACTGACTTATATGTACATCAACAATGATAAACATGTCCAATGATCTAATTCATATTGTCCCGCTAACGAAATTGAGTGTTGCTTTTATTAAATATTGGGCTTGTTTATCCTGCAGTGATAAACATGGAGTTAGCTTAAAGTATTAGAATGCAATCTTTAAGTAGAGAAATTGAATTGGAAAATATACATTTCCGTAATGATCAGTGCTTTTTATATTTTAAGAGAGTTTAATATTTACAAGCTTGATAAGTGTGGAAAAATCTGTGGTTAAGCACGTTTGAGTTGGAGTAGTACTTGGATGGGTGACCTCTCAAGAAGGCCTGGTGCTTCACCTCTGTGAGGATCATCTAGATGCAATGAGTGCTAAGTGAACCATTCACTATCATGAGAGATGGGTTCTTGTGAACCACTACTCATGAAACATGGGTCAATGGGTTTGACTCGTAAAACTACATTGTTGAATCCTAATAGCAGTATCATAATTTGACACGCTGTGAAAAGCACCTCCTACTTATCAATTGATGAGGTAAAGGGGCTCTATAATGAATGGTTCATAAGGCACAACACTTGCTGAAGTTTTTGCAAATGGGGTTGCAAGGTAAGTGGGCTTAACCTTGGGGAAAAATTTGTGGTTAAGCACGCTTGAATTGGAGTAGTACTAGGATGGGTGACCTCCCGGGAATGCCCAATGCTTCACCTCTGTGCGCATCACCTAGATGCAATGAGTGCTAAGTGGACCATTCACTATCATAAGAGATGGGTTCTTGTGAACCACCACTCATGAAACATGGGTCAATGAGTTTGACTCGTAAAACTACATGGTTGAATCCTGATAGCAATATCATAATTTACAATCTTTCCATATTAATGAGGTTATTAGTGGAATTAAAAGCTTTCATGTTTAGCTGAATAGGTTTCAATCTTCCCATTTTTACCTCTCAATTTTTTTGAACTAATTAACGTTTAGGTGAAGTTAGAAGAGACAATATATTAATCTCAAAATATGCTTAAGGATAATATCTCGACAAGCTTAAGGAATGTATTGTTCAAAATATTAAATCTAAGTAGGACACCTTTTGAGAGAGTGTAAAGCCAAGGATGGCATAAATATAATGCATGAATAATTGCCAAGTAGTAGGACATAATAAAAAAGTCTGCTTTATGGTTTAATTTTTCTTGTATACAAGATATACAATGGGGTGGGGTTTAAAGATGCTTCAATCACCACTAGGAAGTTTAGAGTGAAATTATTTCTAAGAAAGAAGTTAGAATTGACAATCGTTAGTAAATTTTAAAATAATAAATTTGCATTCATTTTAATATGAAAAATTAAAATTTTGAGTTAACATTGATTTAACCAATTATATTCAAGGGAGATGTATTAAAGAGAGAAATTTCGATAAAATTTGCACAAATTATTGGTGAATCAAGATTATATTCACAATCTTAGAAAATAGATTCAAATCTTAGATTCAAGAAAATGTCATTTATTGTGAATAAGATATAAATTTTGGTTAGATAGTAAAAAGTTAGAAATGAAATAATAGAGAATGATAGTCCTTATAAACTTTTGGCTTTACTAGATCATGGAGGGTGATCATATAGGTCATTGATAAATTAATTAAAGAGAAATAGAAAACCACACATGCAAGTCTGTAATAACCATAAACAATAGATAAATAAAGTTCAATTGATTCTTACAAAACTCACTATAAATCAATTTCTAAAGATAAATTGGTATGACCTCAATTAGGTAGATCAATGAAAGTTTACAAATGTAATGAAATATGAGAAATAAATATATATTCCCTTTAAAAATTCTACTTAAACTTTGCACACACATGTGCAATATGAAAACACTAGTACAATTCTCTTAAAACTTATCATTCTCACATTTACAGAACATCTAGTAATAGTTATAGTATAGAGGCACACACATTCTAAAAACTAATCTAATACTAGATTAACAAGAAATAAATATTTAAGATATAATTTAAATAAAAAGCTCATTATTCAATTAGTTGAGACTAGTGCCTATCTAACTAGGAAACAAAGTCGAAACTTCAAAAGAAGACATATATTCAAATTAATATGATTAAAGGAACTAGACATACATATATACAAGACTAAAGTGACTAAAACTGATATAAGAATGAACCTTCTTCAATAACCCATTGCATTTAAAAAATATTTGTTGCACATTAATGAGAAGAGCATTATGAAATCTTTGTAATATTGTATAATGTCATAACATCAATTAATCATCAATACTATCCTAGATTCAGAAAAAAGATGCATCCCACATCTTTTTTTTTAGATTGCAAGAATTAGGTAGAGCCCCCCTATAAATTGTAGTGCACCTAATGAAAAATTTTCACATGACCGGTGATGTTGGCATGACACTCCCTCTGGTACCATGAGGATAGAGCAGAGGGGTATGTGCAAGATCATCATGGAAAAAAAGGCCCTTACGTGGCAAAAAATTTAGAAAAATCAGAGTTAGGGAACTTGACATAAAAATTTGAATAAGTTATCTATATTATTTCAAAAATATGTAAGATTAAAATCTATAGAAAATTGAATGTAGTTTCTAAACTACTAGTTTTGTTTAAAAAAATAAAAATTATTTGGTGAAAATTTGAAATTTCAATGCAGTGGTACTTAAATTTCAGGGAAAAAATAAGAAGTAGGTGTCTGTCTGACCACCCTAACCACAATAAAATGATAATATTTTTTATAAAGATTTTAGATATAAGTAGAGGACTGATGTCCTGATGTGATGCATATTTTTGTAATTTTTTCCAAGTAAATAATTAAATATGAAATTTTTATTACAACTTTTTAAAAATATAAAAACTCATATGTTTGACCACCTAACTTGGTCAAAACTTCATGAAATTCATTTTTTTTTTTTAATCCTATAGTATGAAAATCATAGAATGTGACGCATGTTTTGGATTCAAAAAATGTGATACCGTTTGAAAGCTATAGATGTTTTTCAATCAGCCTATCAATCAGGACTTTAGTCATAATTTGAATAGAAAATGAATAATAATTACTTATTAAATTTAAATTAAAGCATAATTTATATCGATGGAAAGATGAGAATCTCCTTTAAAAACCCTTTTTGTTTCATCAATTTTGGGTAAAATAATAGTTGTCAGCCACATACCCAGAGACTAGACCTCATGATCTCTTGCTTACAATAGGATTCTTTAGCCAATTGAGCTAGGCTCCTCACACCCATCCCATATCATTATAAACATGAAATTAAATCAATTACTTCCCTATAGAAATGTACACAAATCCTATAAGAAATTGGCTCAATGATTAACCTTAATTAGATGCAAAAATATATATAGATATGGGGTCACTATTTTACAGTAGAAGTCATCAAGTCATAACATATTTAGTTATTCTAAGGCTTTGTAACATATACAAGAACTCTCAAACCTAACCCAAGTTGGGTGGGTGGGGGTGGGGTCATTCATGATCATAATGGTAAAATGATTTTGGCTTATGTGGTGAACCTTGGTGTGTAATCTTCTAGCTTTGCTGAGGTGGGGACGACTATTCATGGCATTCAGATTGTCATGCATGTGGGGTTATCCTACATGGTCATTTAGGGTGATTCAAGAAACACTATTCTCTTGTTGATGGGGAAGACTAATCCTTCTTGGTCACTTTGGGACCCCATGTTTCCAACTCGTAATCTCATGATAACCCTTGGAAATAGTAAATCTATTCACATGTTTAGAAATGGAAACAAAGTTGTAGATGCGCTTGCTAACCTTGGTGCCTTCACCCCTAATTTAGCTATCTGGGATAATATTTCTCACATCTTAGGGCACGTATGTGAATTAATTTATCATGATGCCAAGGTACCATCGAAATGAGATTGAGTTGGATCTACTATCAGCTCCCTTAGAAAATGTCCATGATTTTCACTTATGGAAAATTAATCCCTTTAAGCAGTCTTTTCATAAGCCTACTTACTTGTGGCTCTGGTATTCTTCTCATCATTTCTATAGACTTCATTTCTTTGTTCTGCTATCTACAAATTTTTCCATGGGGGGTGAACTGGTCTAGGATGAACATGCTAATTATGAGATGTGGAAGCAGGATAGGGAGGTTTGGCCTATCATTTAATGGAACAAGATGGCCTTGTTTGTGGAAGGCATGAAGGGGCATGAACCCAAGCTTTCTGTGGAGTTTTCTACCTCTTGGACAAATGGCACTATCACCATTGGTAGGTGCTCTTTCACGGTGACTATTGAGTTGATTGGTGAGGTGGTGGGGCTTCCATTGGAGGGTTCTTTTATTCCCTGTAAGCCTAAGGGTCACTATTAGAAAGATATGGAGAATTTGTGAAAGAGCGAGAAAAAGTGAATAGACTCCAAAATGGCTTAATAGGGCCAACCTCCTTAGGTTTTGGAGTAAGATTGTGGAAGTTCTAATGAGGTATGTTATGCTTGAGGGTTGCTTCTATCATTTTCAGGACCATTTATTTCCTATGCTTAACCATCTCCATTATAATTTAAAGATGAACTTTTCCTTTTGGATTTTTAGTCTCTTGAGCAATCTATTAAAAATGTCCAAGGTAAAATTAAGAGTCTCCCTATTCACCAAGGTTTAAATTTTTGCCTCTTCCATTACCAAGCCACTTTATTACCCTTCCTGGCCACTATTAAAAAGAAGACCTTGGTCATCTATGACCCCACTGAACCCCCTATGGATCCCAGTCCCTCTTTCACCCTAGATGAAACCCACCCACTACTCATTGTGTCACTCATGCTCCTTGTAAAACCCCTACCAATGAGGAAACCCCTCCCAACCACATTAAAATTGCTCCCCTATTAAAGCCTACTCCTATTTCTACTACTGGATCCAATAATTTAGATAACTTGGATGACAAGTCATGGAGTCCTACCCCTACCAATTCTCCAATGCACTCCACTATTCATGTAGAGGGTTTTGATGTCCCCTATACCCCTCCTGTCATTAACCCTATCCTTCAAAATTCTCCTAATATTTTCATCAATTTGGATGGGACCGGTGTCGAACCCAAGGTGGGTTTTGGTAATTTCATCTCTAGTGATCCTATAAAATTAATGAAATATCAGAGATTGTTAACATCCAAAATGACATCCTCAAGTCACTTTTGTGTCAACTTGTTACTAATAAGGAAAGAATCTAGGTCTTGAAAAATAAGGTGTTGCAACAACAAGTCCTGTGGCCAGGTGAGGTGGAGGACAATGGCCATTGGGATATGATTGCGTCCTTGGCTAAGTCATTTGAGCATTGGGCCAATTGGGATAAGGAGGTGGAAGGGCTCAGAGCTCTTGTGGGAATGGAGGAGGATAAAAAGAACTTATAGGTCGAGATTGATGTTATTTATAGGAACCAAGAAAAAAAAATTATTGTCTCCAAGTCACTACTGATTACAACAAGGAGACTGTGAAGAACACCACACTAACCATCTAGGTCTTTCAACAAGAGATAAGGAAAAGTCATGGTAATTGGGTGGCTAAGGGAAGTCTTGATGATAGTCACACGTAGAAGAAAGGCAAGGTGGTGGACAACTTTACTTTGGACACTATGGTGGATAATCAGGTTATTTAGAAGGGACCCCTATCTTTTGAGGAGAAGCTCCACTTCCTGGCTTTGGAGTAGAAGGCAATGAGTGGTCTCAAACTGCTAGGAGACCAATAGTTATTTTTTGGTCCATTGCTGTCTTTTTTCCATGTGACGTCTTTATTTTTTATGTTGGTTGGACTATTTTAGTTTCTTTTGTTTTATTTTTCTAGGCGTTTCACTTCTCATGAGCCCCTCGTTGGCCTCAATGGTCATTTTAATGGGTACTAGCCCTTCCAATTTTAATTTAATCAAAATATATATAAAAACTCTATCATTAAATTTAATTTATCTATAGCAATATGACATAATTATATTTGAACATTCCTGAGTAAGGAAATCTACTTGAAATTTCCTCTAAGAAAAAGGAGAGATAATTTATGACCTCACTATTTTATATTTTCATTCAATGCAAGATCGGTACCTATGTAAAAATTATTAATTTGGAAATAAATTTGATTACTTAAATAATGAAAATATCTCCATAAATCATCTCACAAGAATAATAATTCTATAAACACCATAAGGCATAGGTATAGTACTACTTTTTCTCTATGGAAAAAACCATGCATAAGAAACTACAACAATTAGTTTTCCCACACAGGGTTACTAAGTACAAATAGTAACATTGCCAACATCATCTAACCATTCTATGAATCACAAGATACATCATTATAGCACCAAGAATTAACTTACATTTTTTTATTTCTTATTTTTCCATCTATGTAGCAAAACCCCACATATGGTACACACCTTTTATGTTGGAGTTGGTTCTTGAACCCCATAGCTCCTAAATCATGTACAACCAAAACACCTTATCAAAGAGGTGAGAAAAAATAATTTATTATTAATCCTTGATAATTTTATTAATACAATAATAAATATTGATTACAATATACAATAAATTATACTTGATAAAGGATAAAGAAACATGAGAGGAAACCATAGGTGAGGATTAACTCAAATCATGATACTTGTTGTAATCCTATGACTATGGATGTAAAACACATAAAATTAGTAATATTATGCATGTTCATATTAAAAGAGACCTAATAATAATCAATTCGGTGATTACCTTTTTCACTCTAACACCCTTCTATAAGTGTAACTTAGAAAGTAGCAAAAAATGCACTAATGATGAATGTATGAATGGATGCATGGATGGGTCTTGGCTTGAAGGCTTACTAAGGTACCCATGTACAAACAAGTAAATCTCTCATAATTGGAGGAAAGGTTAAAACTTCATGGGAAAAATTTCCTCTCCAAAAGAATGAAAAATAAATTCAACGTGTAGTAGTGAAAGAACATAGGACAGATGACTAGAGATGGCCCCAAGGAATTTTATCTATCATATAAGTACAATATATATCCCACAAATAGGAGTGAAAATAAGATAATATGAATCTCCCCATAAAGAGGCAACTTGTATTCTAAAGATGATAGATTGACAACATAAAATTATTTGCTACCTATAAAAAAAAATCTCTCCTTAGAAGAAATAGATCCACTAGTGATCAAGTAGAATCCAATCCCATAATATGGGTAAATAGGGAATCAAAATCTAAATGTGTCTTTAAAAATTGTTCAAGTTTCCACATGCCAAAATTAGGTGATGCCAATCCAAATTCTTATGAAGATTGGTGGAAAATAAGATCCAAAGGTAATGATGATGGGATTTCCATAAAAAAGACTTGAATATCCTCAAAATGGGAGAAAATCATTATGTATACACTTACTTCTACATCACATATACTATAGCTAGATCCATCACTTTTGAATGATCAATCTTTGATCAATCTCAAACAATGACATTGATATATTTAACACTCTTGTATCAAAGGACTAAAAATGTTCACATTATATTTAATAGGAAAAACCTTCAAGAACTCATGAACACATGTTCCAAGAGTTCCAACAACTTTCCATGTCATAAGGTGATGCCATTATTCTCCATTAAAAGCACAAATTATATCTACTAGCTCACTTTTTATTTAGCTAATTAAAATATTTATTGATATATTGCTTGCACTCAGCAAAAACAACACTAGAAGTTGCCTAACATTGCTAGATATGTACTTAATCCACCAATCTTGGACCTACATTATAATTTTATTGAATTCATTAGCTCAAAGCTCCAAGAGTTTCTTAATCACATCTCCATCTAATGATCATTGGAAAGTCAAGAGACAAATGAGCTCTAATATAAATGAAGCCTTGGAGATTTTCCTATTCAAGAATGAATCAACATTTCCTTTTTTGGTGGCTTCTCTCTCTCTCTCTCTCTCTCTCTCTCTCCCTCTCTCTCACACAAAATGAATATTTCTTGTGGCTTTACTTTTTCTTGCATGCGCATGCATGTGCACACACACACACACCCCATGAATATTTCTTGTGGCTTCACTTTTTCTTGCATGCACGTGTGTCCATGTGCACGCCCATAGACACACACACATCATGAAAAGAGTCCATGATTCCTTGCCTTAACACAAATGTTATGGGGCATACAAACATGAATAGAAATAAAGAATACATATATAATATTATGTATAATAGATAAATAAATGACATAAAACAAAATACCTAACGTTTAACTATACATCAATATATAAAATCTAGTCCAAGTTAAAAAAAAAAAAAAATGAATATGCAAAACTCACATTACAATAATACACGCAAATCATAAAGAGAAGACGATATGAGACCACGTCCCAAAGTCAATAGAAAAAGTTATAAAATTTTATGCATCCCCAGTTAGACGAAAAATTTAACAGCAAAAATATAAAAACGTGCACATTGTCTTCAATTCGAAGTGCAGCTAAATCGATGGATTTTGATTTTACATAAACACGGACGCCTATTCCATGCTCTCAGCTAAATTGAGGAATTAATGTTTCCAAAAAGCGTTCGCGGTTTGATAATATTCGGTTTGACGTATGAATCATACACCATCACCAAAATTACACAACCGTTGAACAATGAAAAACGTGTATTTGAAGCGAATATTTTACATTTGGATTGATATAATTTGTGGACTTGTTCAGGGTCTAGCGTGCAACTGTCCGACTGAAATTTTGAATCGGTCCTCCTTGAACGAGTTACAATATTCAACTATTCCGATCGTCTATCTGCAGCTTCTCTATAAATATGGCCTGCTTTGTATGGGTTATATACCATCTTCATCTGTTCTCTCCTAAGTTATATTATATTTCACTGTTTCTCATCGACTGCTATTTTGTTTCTGCTGAGTTATTCATTTGTACCCTGAACAGCTTTCTCTGTGAAAGAACGCTCTCCAGCAGGGAATATGGCGGGATCAATGCTTATGAGAGTCATGACAGTAGTTCTTATTCTAACCGTTCTGTTTGGCCTGCAAGTTTCTGCTCGATATAACCTTAAGACCAAAGTAAATACAGATGCAGATAACAACTATAAAAAAGAAAATTATAATCTTCTTCAAGTTGTGGACATCTTACGATCTTGTACCAATTGCGCAGCCCATATTCAAGATCCAAAGTGCTGCAAAAATAAAACGGGGCTGCATATGGGAGTCTATCATTCAGACTCATATGTACAGTAACAAATATAAATATGTCCCACGACCTAATTCATATTCTCCTGCTAACGAAACTGAGGGTTTGGCCTTGTGTAATCTGTAGTGATAAACATGGAGTTAGCTCAAAACTATTAGAATACAATCTTTTAGAAGATAAATTGAATTGGAAAAAATACATTTCGTAAATGATCAATCAGTGATTATTTCTATTTTAAGAGTAATTTTGATATTTTTACAACCTTTTCATATCAATGAGGTGATTGGTGGCTTTCATGTTACGCTGAATGGGTTTTAATCTTCTCCTTTTAACTCTAATTGTTTTTGAACTATTTAACGTTTAAGTGAAGTCAGAAAAGACAATATATTATTCTCAAAATATGCTTAAGAATAATCTCTTGACAAGCTTAAGGAATGTATTCGCTCGAAATATTAAATCTAAGCAGGACATGCACCTTTCAAGAGAGTAGAAGGCCAAGGGTGGCATAAATATAATGTATGAATAAGCGCCAGGTAGTAGGACATAATCAAATACTATGCTTTATGGTTTAATATTTCTGGTATACAAGATGCACAATAGGTTAGCATTAGAAGAAGCTTCAATCACTAATGAGCAGTTTATGATGGGGTGGATGGAGTACAAATGAACATATAAACTCAGAAATAAACATACAGAAATACAAATTCATAATTAACAATAAACATTCTTGAATTAAACTTAATCAAAATATCTTACAAACTCACAACTCCTGAATGCTACAACACTCATCCTTTACTCATGATCATTTGATCATCTTGCCACTTGATGCTCAAACCATTACAAGTTGCCTCTTTATAGAGGTCTTAAGATAATTCTAGAGATTACATAGATGATTCTAGAAATTAAATGGACTCTTCTAGGACATAGGCCAACCTGTCTTTACAAATATTTAAATCTATCCTTATCTTTTCCTTCTAGAATATTAGAAACTTGCATTTAATTTTTGTCTTTCTCATTCAATATTTTTCATTAGTGGTAGAAATTACATCTTCCAACACTCCCCCCTAATTTCAACCATGAATGTTGCGACATTCTCAAATCCCTTTGCTAATGACTGCAGTCTCCTTTCTATCTCTTTTCAATGATCATATCCAAGTCTTCAAACATGCTCAACTCTTTTTCTTGCTTGATTCAAAGGATTTTCAAATATTTTCTTCAATCACGATGCCTTTCTCTTGGCTTCCTCCATCTGCTGCGACAGTCTCTCGAACCTTTGATTTTTAAATCTTTAAAACTTCAATTTGGAACTTTCTGCAATTTAACTTTCTACAAACGTCTTGCTAGACAATGTTTTTCTTTGATCCAAAACATTTATCTTTCTTGAATATTTAGAATTTCCATGATTGCAATCATTTTTCACATATGAGCATTTGTACTTGAACAGATTTCTGATCATACCTGCTAGCTTATGCCATCTTGATGCATAACTCCATCCACAATCCATTTTCATATAACTTGTCATTGAATCCTTCTTCCACTCTCTATTCCAACATTTCTTATTAGAATGATTCTCAATCCACATATGGCACATGGAAGTAGATCCCAACACATATCTTTTATATGTCCTTTCATGTTACAATGTAAACACTGCACAAAATCCATTCATTTGATAAATTTTGTTAAATCTATATTATTTCCTTTACTTGTCACATATCTAAGACCTTCATACTTTGACATTATTATTGGCTTAATTGGCTCTCTCCTTCCTTGACTATATTTTCCGAATCCTTGACCTTTATAATCCATTCTTTTCATGATTTTGAAACCAACATTATCATCAAAACAACTAGCAATATTTGTAGAATCAAATACATTACCATCACAATTCTCAGACTCGTGTTTATCTCCATCAAAAACAACTTCAGCAAAATCAAATTTACCAAATATACCATCAGATAGAGAACATAAATCATCTGTACCACATGAGACATCATAAACTGAAGGCTTTGTCCTTAGACATTCATTTTCTTTTTCCAACAACTTTAGTTTTTCTTCTAAATCTGCATTCCTTTCTTGACCTCATCAAATAATTTTAACTTTTCTTCTAACTTTTCATTTTTATCTTTGACTTCTTCCAATTCCTTTTCAAGATTATAGTTTTCATCTAAAAGTTTACACTTTTCTCTTCACATCTCTTTATTAATTTCAAAATAGAGTCTTGTATTCTTCTTAACAGTATCCAATTGTTCTTTAAACCTTGTTAATTCTTCTTCCAAGAAATTGTTTCCAACTACTAAATTTTCATTCTCTTTTTTAACTCTTTTTCCAACTTTACCCATTGAATCAAATGATTTAAACTCACCTTATGCACTTGTTTGTGATCTCGATACAACAATTTACGTCCGTTCAAACAGCTATGTGTGCCTATACACTTATTTCCACAATTTCTCCTTTGTCACCGATCCTCTAACAATTGCGGTTGTAACCTGGTTTACAATCTCCTCTTTGCAATGACAGCGATCTGTTTTCACAATCTGCAATCTCTTTCCTTTACTGGCTTGACTCAAACTTTTTTTGCAACTTATTTTTAACAAATTCTGAAAATAGAGTAACTCTACAATTTACCTTTCTGCTGCATATAAATATCAATTTATGCTTTCACCTAACAATCACCTTTTAAACTCTGGCGAACTATACCATGGACAACGATCATATCCTCCTTGAATCAATGCCTTTCTTTGAGTGGCCACAAACATCTAATGACATAAAACCTTGTTTGCATTAAAAACAACGATCCCTCTCTTTTGCTGTTTTCAATGCTTTTTTTCCTCCACATTATTTGACTTCTGTCACTTGCAAGCTTTGCTTATCCTTTGTTAGTGGCTTCCTTCAGACTACTGTCTTTCCTTTTGGCGATTGTTGGATAGCACAAATAAAATAAAACTTGCACTCTCCTTCTGGCATCACTAATTCACTCTTTTCTTTCTCTCATCCTCATGTATTTTTCCTTATCGACAGCTACAACTATGATTTGTAAATTTCTTTGACTAATAATTTTGATTAAAGCTAGCGGCACTCCATTTCCTGTGGCAAGCATTCATCCTATCCTCCTCTGCATTGATAAAACCAGCGATCTATTTCTTCTTATAAAAGATGATGCATATAAACTGCTGCGATCAATGCATTTGACTTCTAAAAACACTGGCAGGCCTCTTTTTGACTTTCAACAGCTGCGACTTCATCTAGCAATTATACTTCTGCCATAATCTTCCATCAACAGCCGACTTAGAATCTCCTTTCAACTCATTCGTGACAGCTCCCGAATCTCTCTACTCTGATGCCACTCTGATGGGGTGGATGGAGTGCAAATGAACATATGAACTCATAAATAAACACACAGAAATACAAACTCATAATTCGCAATAAGCATTCTAGAATTAAACTTGATCAAAATATCTTACAAACTCACAACTCCTTAATATGGGTTACGCTCTCCACCGGTTAAATACAGACAGATTTGAGGATTATTTAATATATAATATATTTATTAATAGTTTAAATAATATTTAAACTTTTAACTGTTTTAGAAAGCAGACAGATTTTTTTTTAAATTGAAGTTATTAACTGTTACAGTGATGGGGGAGAGTCAGAGTAGTGAAGTACAAGGGTAAGAGAGACACCCACAAACCATGTAGAAAGTCCAACCTTATAAAATCCTATTCTACATTAGAAAGGTCAAAGTAATCGCTATGATCAAACGAGAAAGTGTAGATTTAATCAATGTTCCCCTCAAGCGTTCGCAGTTTGACGTATGAATCACACACCCGTTGGACAATGAAAAACGCGGATTTGAAGCGAATATTTTACATTTGGATTGATATATTTGCAGACTTGTTCAGGGTCTCACATGCCACTGTGCGACTGAAACTTTGAATTGGTCCTCCTTCAACGACTTACAATATTCAACTATTCCAATCGTCTACCGGTAGCCTCTCTATAAATATGGCCCCCTTTGTATGAATTACATACCATCCTCATCTGCTCTCTCCCAAGATATACCAGCGCTTGCACGTCAACGAGGTGTAATGGTTACGCCGATAGCAAGATATATTCTGGAAATATATTGAAGGGTAGGGGGTTACCTGAAATTAGAATAGCACATGACAACAAATTTATCAACTGAAAATTATGCCTGCCAATTGCATTTGATTGAAAGTTTCAAAGGATTTTTAAAATAATCCATATTTTGCATTTCCTGCAATCATTGCATTCCATGAGATAACCTTTCTTTGAGGCATTTTGTCAAACAATTCTATCTCTGTTGAGCTTACTAAGAATGTATTCAAGTGCACGTTGCAGATTTCATATGCTCAATGTTTTGTGCTTGTATTATTGTTAATTTGTTTCTATGTACAAGAGACGTGTCAAATTCCACTTACAGTACAACTAAAGTATCTTTGACCATAAATACAACATCAAATCCCCCAACCCTGCATCGTTGTAGGGATTAGCCAAATTGAAAACAAAACTAAAACGCTAATATTCATCCACCAAATTTCATCTCTATGCAGGTCTTTGATTGTCAGTTGCATGATGATTCTTAAGAACTTATTTTTCCTGTAAGATAAATTTATCCTTTGCTTACTTGTGTTCTCTTGATTTTATTACCTTTCATTCATTGTTCTCTAAATTATAAAGAACCAAGTCATTTTGGATAATAAAATAACATAAAAAATCAATGGATAGTATCAACATAAGAGTATATAAGAGTATAAGATCAGAGGTAAAATCTGCTAATGATATTCATATCAACTAACTATTTTCCAAACTCTTAAGATAGATAAAACAAAAAACTATCTATTGCCAAAGGATTTATTCTACATGCACCACCAAAGACTTTCATCAAATAGATTGCAACAGCTTGAAAATCCTAATCTTCAAAAGTGGAGGTAGAAAAGACCCCTCAATTTGGATCAACCCAATATTGGCTAAGTATCTGTTACAAAATTATGAGAAAATAAGCAAAGGGGAAGAAAAGGGTAAAAGAACAACTAAATGTGTGTGATTTACTCTACAAGATTGTTGTGTAACCTTGAGAAGGTTGGGTATTCAAACAATGAGGAGCCTTATTGTTGTTTCTTGATTTTAAGAAGTTTTTTGAAAACATTTGGAAGAGCCGTGAAGGAGAATGTAACAAATAAGTAAGCATTTGTTGTTCAAAACTAAGAATACATTGTTTAAAATATATAATTAATTAAGTAAGTATTTGTTGTTGAAACTCATAATATATTATTTTAAATGAGTGATTAATTAAGTAAATAGTTGCTGCTCAAAACTCAGATTATATTATTTAAAATCTGCAATTTTAGAAAGATATAACTATTGTATTCATCAGTAGATAAAATAAAAGGAAAACAATTCTGATTTTGGGAAGCTATAAACATTAAAGAAAACAAAATACAATGTTCAATATACATTGACTTGTGGTTTACAATAAGAAAATGAAACACTACATGTTCTTGTAATTAACTGGGAGTAGGTGTATTTAGATAAATAAAAATAATAATAATAGATTAAAAATACATTTTCCTTTCTAAACTACAACTGTCCTACTATCCAGGGAACCCCATGAAAAGCACACAGTATATATAATATTGGATTAAAATAAATTAAATTTGTAAAACTTGATGATCTATGTCTGTGCTTGAGCTTAAGGTGATCCTTTGTTCCAAAGAGGTTGAACGCAACTGTATTTAAAGTGGACACCTAAAAAGGAAGAAACTTAAATTGATGTTTCCTCACAACGTCTGTAAATTTAAATGTGCCTTTGGAATAGTAGCCTGCAATAAAAATAAAAAATAAATAAATAAATAACTAACCACCAAAAGAAGAGAGAAGTTGTCAATCATAGCATTATCTGGCACAGCCACACATAGCTCTGAAGTAAACTTTTATATGCTCTTTCCTTGCTACTTGTTTTTTTCTTGGGATAGAGTGGACGAAAAATGAATAAAACAGATTAATAAGGAAGAAGATAATGGAATGTGAGATTTGAGTTGCTATGTGATCACTGAGGCTTTTTTTTTTTTTTTTAATAAACCATTCCCCCTCTGTAGTGCTTCACCATGAGCTCTTTGTTGAAAAGCTAAGAAAATATCATGCAACAAATAGATAGAATCAAACTAAAACCTAACCCAGATCTGTACCCAAGAAAATTTAAGTGATTAGTGATGGGTACATTGAAGTGCATAAAAGACTGGATCTAAGAGAAAAAAAAAACACTTAGTGTACAGGGTTCGCTTCCTTGTTGGTTTAGTGATAAGCTTCTTGGCGTTGAAATTGTGTAGCAGCTGAAAGAAAGAATATTGTAAAATTTGTGCTAAATTTTGTGAGAAGTTAATAATTACACCATACCCATTGAGGCCTTAATCAAACGAGTCTCTTTTTCTTTTGGTCCTATGGTCGCTAATCAACCTGCATAATAAATAACCATTAATTACCTTCTGTGTGCGTATCTTTGATGGTGATCTGCACCCCATGCCCTGGCGTCATCTAATTACTGAGTTGTACAGGCAGGGTTGGAAGTTAATCGTCCCATCACGCAACACCAAGATTAGCAAGAGAAGTAAAAGGGGAATAAATGCTTTGAGTTGAGAGTAGTTGTCGGGAGCCTTCACCTAAGCTACACTTTACCCTCTTCAGCATGAAATATTAAATAAATAACCCTTTGAGTCAGACTTCATCTAAATAATTTTTTTTATTTCAGGCAGACAATTTTGTTTATCATTTTAATAATAGTGAAGCACCGTTGAGAATCTCTATGATAGTGAAGGAAGATAAAATATGAAATAAAAGAGATCAATACAACAAGCTCACCAGAGTGATACATCTGCCAAGCCCCATTCCTTCGAAGAACTAATGAAAACCAAGAGCAGCAACCAGAGGGGCAATTGTACACCTATTCTTAGACATCCCGAGAGTGATCCCAAGTATAACAGAATGAAAAATGATCCCAATCTCCAACACCTTAGAAACCAATTTCTGCCTTTGCTGTACATATAAATCCTCCCTTGACTCATCCAAAGGCGGCACCACAGCCTTCCGTCCTTCAACGTCCGAAGCCAAGCCACCATTAATCTCGTCCTCGTGACCCACCTCTGAGATGCAGCGACTCACGGGAAAAACCAAGGCTTTACCCATCTCCACATCCTTAGATTTAGTCTGAGCATCATCGGACTTGACCTGAATATAAGACCCCGTTTGGCTATGGCGGTCGGCTAGAATATCGGCGGCCAGCGTTGCGAGAGCGCCCGCCATGGCCACCATTCCGGCAAAGGGAAAGTCATTCCAGGGGTGGAGGGGTAGGCAATTGCTGGACAAAAACCTACACCAGCTCAAAACAATAAATGCATCTATCCTCGTCACAGGGGAGTGGTGTAGAACGGCGCGAACAGCTCCCAGCCATATCTGGTGACGCAAAAACAGGGGGAATGGCCATGCCTGCTGACGCAGAAACAGTGACTTTCAAAAGTGATATTCGCATACCTAATGTACAACACGAATAGAGGAGATTAGGGTATTATAATAAAATATATTACTCAAACAGGAAATGTGGATGGCATGTTCAAACCAGAATAAACCAATAGCCCCACCGCATGACAAAGGAGACTTTTCGTTGAATTCTCACCTATAATAGCCTATCGACCACCATATTTCACAGTTTCTCGTCAACTGGTCTTTTGTTTCTGCTCGGTTATTCATTTGTAACGTGAACAGCTTCGTTTGTGAAAGATCGCTCTCCAGCAGTGAATATGGCACGATCAATGCTTATGAGAATCATGACAGTAGTTCTTATTCTAACCGTTCTATTTGCCCTGCAAGTTTCTGCTCGATACAACCTTAAGATTAATGCAAATACAGATGCAGAGAATAACTATAACAAAGAAAGCTATAATCTGTTTCAAGTTGTGGGCATCTTACGATCTTGTACCAATTGCGCAACCCATATTCCAGATCCCAAGTGCTGCAAACAATAAAACGGGGATGCATATGGGAGTCTTATCATTCTGAGTTCTAACTCATATGTACAGTAACAATGATACACATGTCCAACGAGCTAATTCATATTCTCCTGCTAACGAAACTGAGTGTCGCTTATATTAAATATTGGCCTTGTGTAGTCTGCAGTGATAAACATGGGGTTAACTTAAAGTATTAGAATGCAATATTTTACAAGATAAATTGAATTGGAAAAAATGCATTTCCTGATCATCAGTGATTTTTTTCTATTTTAAGAGCAATTTTAATATTTACAACCTTTTCATATTAACGTAGTGATTGGTGGAATTAAAAGCTTTCATGTTTGGCTGAATAGGTTCTAATCTTCTCCTTTTACCTCTCAAAAGTTTTGAACTAATTAACGTTTAAGTGAAGTCAGAAAACACAAATATATGGTAGGGCAAGGGTGGCATAAATATATGTATGAATAATTGCCAACTAGTAGGACAATCGAAAAGTCTGCTTTATGGTTTAATTTTTCTTGTATACAAGATATACAATGAGGTAGGGTTAGAAGATGCTTCAATCATTAATGGAAAATTTTTAAAAAATAATTTTGTAAGAATTCTAAGAAAGAAATTAGAATTGACAATCATCATTAAATTTTAAAATAAAAAAATTTATTGATTCAGAAATCGTATTAAAGGTAGAAATTGAGATAAAATCTATACAATTTGTTGGTGAATTGAGACTATTATCCACAATCCTAGAAAATAGATTCGGATCCTAGATTCAAGGAAATGCTACCTAGATTGAATGAGATAGAAATTTTGATTAGAAAGTAAAAAGTTATAGATCAAATATTAGGGAATTATAGACCTTATAAATTGTATCTAATATGTAGCTTTGATTTCCTCCCATTAAGCTAGAATATACACATGTAATAAAAATAAAAAATAAGTCATGTCTACAATAATAGATCTACTAATTACCAAAATTTATATTCTTAACAAATTAATATTTTTTAATATTAAAATTAAATTAATTTTAAAAATTATTCTTGTCTAATAATATATTTTTATAATATATTATTTTATAAATCTAAAATATACAATTATAAAATCAATATATTAATTACATAATTTTAATAATTAATATTAGTGTGTTATATATCATTACATAATTTTTTTAATATGTTTAATTTTTAATTTGTATTTTGAATTTTTAATATATTACTAATATTATTTTTTACTTTATAAAAATATATTTTAAGAACTATTTATATTTTTAATAATATTATTGATATAAAAATAAAAAATTCAAACCAACATGTTATTTATTTCAACTATATTTATTTATGTATACTAAATTTATATTCTTAATTGAGAATTTAAAAATTTTATATTAAAATTATATTAATGATAAATAATAAAATTTTAAATATCCTTTATTAAATATTTAATAATATATTTAGATAATATTATTTTATATATCTAAAATATACATTATAAAATTAATATAAATTATATATATAATAATATTACTAATATAAATGTTAGCCTTTGCCGATATTGGCATGGTGTGATGGTTTAAAGGTGATGTTGTTCTTGCCACCAAGGTTCAAACCCTATTGGGGTGGTATTGTTGAGTGGTTGTATTCCAATTCATAGTTCCGTTCAAAAGCGTTTACCCCTTGAATTGAAAGAAATATTATTAATACATAAATTAAAATTAGAAAATGAAGCAAACCTATTATATTTATCGATCAATCTTGAATTTTTAAAATTTAAAATTTATATTTATATCTTATGATCATTATGAGCCAACATATTGAATGCTTATGTTTTAATTCTTTATAATCAATCAATCAAATTACAAAGTTCTGGAAAAAAATCATTTACTCATCAATATTTTATAATATTTATTGTAATAAACAAAAAAATCAACTTCAACTATGTCAATGAGAGTTGCATTTAGTATGCATCAAGCTTAGTGTCAAATTCAACCCTAACAATTATAATATTCTTAAACCTAGTAAAATCATGATAAATTTAACTTACAATAATTTTTTGATCCCAAATTATTATATAACCAACCTTTAAATTATTCGCATGACTCATCCATCCATTATACAACAAATACTTGTATTACAATCATACAAAAATAGATACTTGTCACTTATGGCTACACTACATATGATTTGCAAGAATTTATTATTTCAAACTATTATCTTACTTGCCCCTAATTAATATTTCATAAATAATTTATCTACCAATCAACAAATATAATTACTACAATACTAAATAGACAAATTCTCACCATTATGTGACACTTATTTAAATATTAGTATAGTCAATAGTGGCTATTTAAGATAATAGATATTGATTGAAAAAAAAAAGGTTTAATCTTTTAACATTATTAGAAGGAAGACATAATTTTTTTTTAAATTGATGTTTTTAAGTGTTACAATGACTAGAGGATTGGAGTGCAAAAGAATGGGTGGAGTAAGAGAAGCATCAATAAATCAAATGTTATGAATTCCCATTATCCATTATAAAAAGTTAATGTAATCACTAAGATCAAATGAGAAACTGTTAATAGTATTCACCAAAATTACACACCTGTTGAACAATGAAAAATATAGATTTGAAGTAAAGATTTTACACTTCGGTCTCATATGCTACTGTGCGACTGGAATTTTGAATTGGTCCTCCTTCAACAACTTACAATATTCAACTATTCCAATCGTCTACCCATAGCCTCTCTATAAATATGGCCTCCTTTGTATGGGCTAATTACCATCTTCATTTGCTCTCTCTCACTGCTTCTCATCAACTGGTATTTTGTTTTTGTTGAGTTGTTCATTTGTAACTTGAACAACTTTCATTGTGAAAGAACACTCTTCACCAGTAAATATGGCGGGATCAATGCTTATGAGAATGATGATAGTGCTTCTTGTTCTAACCATTCTATTTACCCTACAATTTTATGCTCGATATAACATTAAGACTAATGTAAATATAGAGTTAGATGATAACAATAAAGAATGTTATAATTTCTTTCAAGTTGTGGATAGCTTATGATGTTGTAACAATTGTGCAAGCCATATTCAAGATCCCAAATGTTGTATGTTGGAGTAGTAATTTCTCCCATCCCAATGTAATGATCATAATATTAAATGAGAGGCATAATACAATATTCTAGAATAATGTCAAGATAAGGATGAAAGAGGAAAAACAATAAATATTATACAAGTCAGTCTATGATCCAGTATAATCTAGAAAGATCCTTGTAATGATCAAAGTCCTTTATATCTAAGCTAGTTGTAATTGGTTTGAATCAAACAATAGAATTTGTGTGCAGTAACACATTTGGGGTTATATATTGTCTCCTCTTCCTACCAACAAGTGGTATTAGAGCACAAGGTTGAGCGAAAAGATCAGGCCAAAGATTGGAGACCAGATTGGATTTGAAGATCAGAGCCAAACAAAGAAAATTTCATTGAAGATTGTTGTTTGTATCCAAGTTATTCATAGAAGGAAAATTCATCCGCAACTGAGGTGAACTGAAATCACATATAGATAGGGGGAGATCATAGAGCATCCCACCAAAAGAAAAAGTGCAAGGAAAAGATTAAAGGTTTAGCCATAGCCAAAGTTGCCATGCAAGAAGAAGGATCGTTGCAATTTGAAGGTTGTAGATAAGGATATTTGTAAAGTCTACCAAGTGTGTTTTGTAGCCTGATTGTTCATAGCCTTTAGGAAAGATTAAATTAGAGTAAATATTGGAGAAGCCATTGGATATTAATCCAAACTACCAAGCATTGTCGATCAGAGAGATGAAGATTGATACATCCAATCAAGTAAAGAAGGTCGCTATTGATCACAATTTTAGATCAGAGGAATTCAAAGGTGTTTAACACAACCAAAGGTAAATAAAGGCCACCATTATTTAAGAAGGAACTACCAAATTCAATGAATTTCTAAGAAAGGTCAGAGCTAAAGAAATCAGAGCCACCAAGTAGCCAAACACAGTTAAGTCATCGTCCAAGCTACAAAAGGTAGGAGATCAAATGAGGAGTTGTAGTTTAATGACATAGTTGTTGCCCAAAGGAACAAGTGTACAAATTATGAGGTGACACCACAAGGTTATCACAAAGAAGATAAGTTATTAAGAACATGTAGTGTAGGAAAAAATATCCCTTTTTCACACTTAATTTCATAATAATTAATATTAAAATGAACCTAATGTTGCCTTGATTTGGAGTTGTAATGTGTTTTACACATCCACATTAACTTTGGGGCCCTTTTAAGCTTAATAGACCTATTTTTTCCTTAATTTAGTGTTGTAAAGTGTATTTATTTACACCCTCACACTAAGTTTTGGGCCCTCTTGCATTTATGACCCTCACATCATCATTAATAGGCCCTTAAGACCCTTCATTATGCATCCCAATGCTTATTTCAACTGAAATCCCAACATAGTCAATAAATACACTTAATATTCTAACCCCCTAATATTTCCTTAGCCTAGAAAAGCTATGGTGGGACCCTCTTGACCCACAATAGTAGTTTACAATTTTCGCCAAACTAGACGAAATAATTTTTTTTTAACTAAATCTTTTCTTTCGGGCACTTCCTGGCAGCTAAACCATACGGGAATTTGAAGATGATGCAAACTGGGTTTCCATGAAATTTTGTCCTATAGATTCTAAATATATTTTTCCAAAGATTTTGGATCAGATTGCATGTATCTTTCCATCTCCTCGAAAACTAGTTTTTCAGAAAACAACATTTTAAAAGTGATGCTCCTTTGTATAAGACAACTTTTTTCATGAAGGATAAAATTCTAATTCTCTTTAAATTTAGATTAAGCCTTTCAGATATAGTGCTTCACTTGGTTAGATAGTTTTTATTAAATATTTTTTCTTCAATCAAGTTTGAAGTCAAACCAATTTATAATTCGGAACATAAGCGTGTTGTATAACCGTAACTTTTTTGTATGTATTGAAATTCAATTTGTTTCATTATTGGATAGAACTTCAATATTTGAATTGCACTCATTTTTTTTTATTTTTATTTTGATAATCTACCATTTTCCGCCTTACTGCCAAAACAAAGAGCTTGATTGGTGAAACCTACATTCTGAAATAAAAAAATAATATATAATAATAAAATTAAATTTATTTAATTATAATTTTGGAAGCTTATAATAAGGAATACACTTACAAAATTAATTTAAATGAATATAGTTGATCCACCAAGGTAAATCAAAAGTGATTTTTTATCGGCATTTTGATAGGTGAGGAGACTCCGTTATGGGTATGGTTTTAAAACCAATAAATTCTATCCAAGGGGGTTTGATTTAAGGTAGTTTGATCAAACCCTCTTGAATTGGAATGCTTTAAATAGAACTTTTTAAGGCTTAAAACATTATATTTTCTAAAAATATATGATTTCAGCAAGAATTTGTTCCTCCCAAAAATTTTAAACCAACTTTGTGGGATCTATGATCACCACTAGATGGGCCCTATATGCCACCTTAGGTGTATCGGTCCCATTTGGCCCCTTTTTAGGGTTTTGAATTCAAATTTTATGAATGTCAGCATTTGGGATCTAACAAATGGTAAATTAGATGGAATGCATATATAAACAATGTTTAAAATCATTATTTCTCCTAGAAATCAAGAGTCAAGAATGATAAGACTTTACATGAGCATTATAGAGTATTTAAGAGAATTTTTAAGGCATTCAAGGGAAAAATTCTTCATCATTTGTTTTAGCAATCAAGATGCATTATCATATTAAAGGCTTGATACATCATGCATGTGGTTTTGAGCTAATGTCGTCATGTATTGTTCAAGATCAATTCAAATATTCAAAGGCATTATCTTTCATCAAGAAACATGATCAAGATCTACATCCATTGAGGCCACTTCATTCTTGTTTTCATATCTACAAACTTCCAAACAAGGTTCAATTGTTTCACCTTATATTTCATGTTCATTTCATTCATGTTTCATTTCTCATTAAGGTTTTATTACCAAAATGGGGTTTGACCAAGGAAAAGTTCCCTTATCCATTAACAAATCAACATTTTTTTCTCTCTTTATATTTGTGAATATAGATCTAGGTGTTTTAGAGCTTGAAGATCCTTTGAAGACTAAATTGTAGGATTGAAGAAAGTTTTCATAGTTGTCAAGAAGATTCCATCTTCATGGAAAGTCACTTATAGGCCAGAATTCAAGCTTTCAGACTCAAAGATTTAGTAGGAGAGAAGCTACAACAAACCACTAGAGGATACCTGAGTTTCAACCAAACCCTAATACTAGGACTAAATCACTACGTTGGGACTATGAGTCCCATTACAATACTTTTTCTAGTTTTTAGAAGATCTAAATCAATCATTGAGAGATTCCACTTCCTACCCAAAAACCCTAGATAGGGACTAAATTTCCCAATTTGGCATATGAGCCCTAGTGAACTTTAAACAATAGAATTTCAAGGTTTAAGAGCTTGTTTTGACCACATATTTTTTCTAGGTACCTTTTTGTGTCTTTCTATTTAATTATCTAAATTCAAGTTTGATTTTGTAGGTCATTTCTATAAATTTTCATAGTACTTTCATATCTTTCTTTCTAAGAACTTGCTTAGTGGTGAACCTCCTTTTTTAATCACACCCAAGGATACCTTATAGTAGATCTCTTTCCATAACTCAATCACTAGGTTGAGATCTCTAGGTTTTCCTTGAATGAACTAGAGTGAAATAGTAAGCCCTTACCCCTTGTTCCATCTTCTAGAAGGTGGAACCCTTTTTCCTTTTGTTCATTTTGGTGAACCTGACCTTTGGACACCTTATTTATGATTTGGAGTGCATTTCAGTCCTAGATCTATCTTGCATTAACTTTACATTAGGTATTGCATTAGATAATTTACATTTAGGGCTTCTAAAAATCTTGCATTAGTGAAAAAAGCATATAGGTTGCATTTTTGCATCTTAGATCCTTCAATTTCACTGAAATTCTATAGTTACAAATAGTAAAATCAATATACAAGCTAGAAACCTTAGAATCAACTTGCAAAATTTGTTGAATTTGGTGCAAAAACCTTAATTAAGATTCATTCACCCATTTGGGAAATTTAATCCTTATACAAGCATTTTTCCTAGATTTTTGGGAATTAATATTAACTTTTGTATGGTTTAGAACAAAGAGAAAAGCCACTTCACAATTGTCTCATTGAAGGGAAACCCTAAAGATCTCAATGTAAAGTATTCAAAGGGGAAGGAGATCTTGTAATAAGGTTGTCCTAGGATCTAGATTGAGGTGGGACTCCTTGAACAATAATTTTTCTAGGTTAGGCATTACATCTTACATTGCATTTATATTTCCAAGCCCTAGCTTGGTGGTGAACCCCTCAATACACCAAAAAACCCTAATTGGGACTCATACGCCCCTTTGGGTGATTTAGTCCCAGATCAAACCTAAAAGTTCCTTTTACAATATTAAAAACATCATTTTTTTGTTTTTGTTTGTTGTTGTTACCAATCTATTTCATTTTGTTGAGTTTCTATTTCATTCATTTCATTACATCTAGCTTAATTTAGTTAATTTAGTGCATTGCCTAATTTCAAATTTGCATTTACAACATTTCATTTTCAGATTGTAGCATAGTGTAATTAGAAAATTACATTGTTTAGAATCTAAAAATTGCATTTACACATTTCATTCTAGGTCATTGCATTGCATGTTAAGTCTCTTTCCATTTTGAGTTTGCATAAGTTTCTTTTCACAAATGTTAATATCTATATTTTCCAAGTTTGCAAAGAAATTTTTTATTAATAATCATGTTAGTCATTCATTCAATGCATTTCCTAGTTATGAAAGTCTCTTAGTGCAAGAAAGTAAAAATGTTGATTCTTGCCTTAAATATACACTCCTTCCTATCTCTTCTATTTGTAGGAATGATGTGATAGAAGAGTATACAAGCATAGATAACCATGACAATAATATTTGTTCTTCTCCCTATTAGAGTAAATGGTTTTCACCATTTACCTAATTAAGTTTACTTAGATAGATTAGTTCATTAATTTTGCTTTTGTTATTTGGGTAGTTTTTCCTGTGTTGGGAAGTTTCTCACCCGTCACCCACCTTTTATGCCTTTTTAAGGCAATGTGTACAATATGTAGTATCATCTCATTCATTTTTTTTTCTCTGGTGAAATAGCCTATGTGCTACTCTTGCTCATTTGTGAAGGTTTATTGGCAGATGGTCTTCCTAGGTTATTCGTTCTATTATGGTATTAGAGCCACCCCGTATGCACTCCTTCCTATGAGATTTTTCATTAGGAGATCATTTATTTTTCTAAAATTTGAATTTTTTATAAAATTTCAAAGCTGCCTATCTTCTATTTTGTTGGCATCAATTATTCTTGGTTGGCATGCAACATCATTGTTCTTGGCATTGATTTTCTATTTTGCCTGATTTTGAATTAAAGAGGGCCTATTTTTGCTGTCATTTGAAGTTGGATCATTGGCCATAATATTTTGTATGAGCTGATTTAATTTGCATGAGAGAACCGGAAGGCGGTGATCTAAAAGACACTAGAATAATGGCATTTTTTGAGAACCTAAATTCATTCTTGGGAGACTT
>VDFB02248950.1:0-22292 GCA_007258455.2 Sequoia sempervirens | reverse complement strand
CTCTAATTTATAGTGATGATATGTGTCCAGACAGAGACGAATGCAGTGATAAAGAATCGAACAAGTGCGTAGGAGCAGAGCATGGAGGAATATGCCGTAATCTGGAAGGTTCTTACAGTTGTTCCTGTGCAGAGGGTTATGAAGGAAATGGTTATTCCAATGGCACTTATTGTACAGGTATGATCTCCACACTTTTATTAATTATAATCATGTTTTTTCTTTTACAACCATTCCTTTTTAACAATCTCAAAGTTCGTGAATGTTCAGACATAGACGAATGTAATACAAACAGGAGTATGTGCGTTGGAGCAGAGGAAGGAGGAGTATGTCATAATTTGCCAGGTTCCTACAATTGTTCGTGTTCAAACGGTTATGAAGGAGATGGCTTTCAAAAAGGGACGGGTTGTGCATCCAAAAGCTCTATCTCCCTCAAATCTTTCATTATAGGTGACCAAACGGCGTGTCTTTGTATGTTCTTTTTCTTTACTTTTCAAATAGCATGGTCGATAAAATTTTCTCTGTTTGGTAAAAGCGCAGGCTCTGTTTCTTCATTCATTGGAGTTTCTGTGGTAGCTTGTGGATTATTTTGGTGGTTGGGCATGCGTCGTTTGAAACATGCAAGAGAAAAGAATTTCCGGCAGAACGGCGGGATGCAGTTGCTGGAACGCATCGCTTCCATGAGCGGAAGGAAAAGTCTCAGAATGTTTTCTGAAAGAGAGCTGGAAATAGCTTCCAACAATTATTCAACAGAATTGGGGAAAAGCGGCTTCGCAACTGTTTACAAAGGAGTTCTTGTGGAGGGAACGCCTGTGGCAATAAAAAAACCCAAATCAATTTCTAATGAGTTTATCAACGAAATTATAATTCTGTCCCATATTAATCACAGGAATGTAGTGAAATTGCTTGGTTGCTGCATGGAAACTCAATTTCCATTGCTTGTGTACGAATATGTGCCAAACGGGACAGTTTTTGAACATCTTCACTCGCCAGAGAAGCAGTTGACATGGGAAACAAGGCGGCAGATTGCCATTGAAACGGCAGAGGCGATAGCTTATGTACACCTTCAAGCATCTCAGCCCATTTTCCATCGCGACATAAAATCCTTAAATATTTTACTAGACAACACATTCACTCCAAAAGTAGCAGACTTTGGTATTTCTCGGCTGCGCCCTTCGGATGATAGGCACCTGAGCACCATACTTCCCTCTGGCACTCCAGGTTACGTGGATCCTGAGTTCGTGAGGAGCAACCAGTTTACAGACAAGAGTGATATTTTCAGCTTCGGTGTAGTTTTGGTGGAGCTTCTCACGGGTCTGATGCCGTTGCTGTCTATAGGAGGATCTACGTGTGCTTTATATGATCATTTCCTGTCCGCAATTAACGGCAACCGCCTCCCTGAAATTTTAGATCCTAAAGTGGTGAAAGAGGAGAACCAAGCACAGATGGAGAATATGGCAAGGTTAGCAAAATCATGTTTACAAGTGAAAGCAAAATCAAGGCCGTCCATGAGAGAAGTAGTCGAGGAACTTGTGAATTTCCTATAACTTGACCTTGATTAATTTGCACAATAAATTCACGAGAAAAGAAATGGAATTTATAACAATTAATACAATTTGGTTATTAACAACTAATAACGACGGAAGCAAAATAACATGAAGCCAAACACAAAAGACAATAACACAGATATACCCAGGAAACCCCAATGCGGGGAAAAACCTGCAAATGTTGGATCTTCTATTCAGCCTAACAGCAAACTTTTCTTTCGAAAAATACAATATGAGTTTGCTACAGCAATCTTGTATTTATAGAGCCTAGCTGCTTTACTTAGCATGCAAGGAAAGAATCTTTCCTTGCTTTCTTTGGCTTTATTTACACATAAAATCACTCTAGGATTTATCTTATCTTTACAAACTCAGAAACATTCTATTTAAAGAATAAAAATCCTGCTGTTGCTAAAAATCCAACTCGAATTGATTTAAAGCAAATCTTATCTTGAGTTGCTTTAAAGCAAATCCATATCCCACTTTTCTAGCTACAAAAATCAACACTCCCTCTTAGTGAGGAAAGTGTTCTGCACCACACCCAACTTGTCCCTGAAGAATTCAAACTTGCTCTTTATCAAGGCCTTCGTCAGGATATCTGCTATCTGTTCATCCGTAGGAATGTAATTGAGCTTCACTATCCCCTTCTCCACACAATCTCTGATGAAGTGGTACTTGATCTCAATGTGCTTTGACTTGTCATGAAACACTGGATTCTCAGAGAGTTTGATGCAACTCTGATTATCACAGTAAATGACTGTAGGATACAACTCCTGATTAAAGAGCCCGGCTAGAAGTTTCCGAAGCCAGATAGCCTCACATGTAGCCATACTGGCTGCCATATACTAAGCCTGCGAGAACTCGGTGGTGACTTGTTTTCTGCTGTACAAGCTGCTCGATCCCAAAAGCTGACGCACCCTAAGTGCTCGACCAATCGACTGTCTTGCGCCCAATCTGCATCGGTAAACCCCTCGAGCTTCACTCCATCCTGCTGAACATACTTCAACCCATAATCAACTGTGCCTTGGAGATATCTCAAAACATGCTTTGCAGCTATCCAGTGCACACGTTTAGGTTCCACCATAAACTGACTGAGTGAGTTCATTGCAAAACAAATGTCTGGCCTAGTGTTGACCAGATACATAAGAGAGCCTATCAACTGTCTGTATAAAGTTGGGTCCACTGCCTCTAATCTAGAAGCAACAATCTTCTTCCAATTGGTCACAAGTGGTGCTGACATAGGCTTACAGTTTTCCATCCTAAATCACTTCAAGATATAAAGTAATTACTTCCCTTTCCGAAGAAATATTTCTCCCTCTTTCTACCACAACTCCAATCCCGGAGAAAGTGGTACATCAACCCCAGGTCCTTCATCTCAAACTCTCCACCGCAGGAGTCAAAACACAAGTGTATAGATCCTCGACCATATGAAATAGGTCATCAACATACTGCTGTAATAGAAGTTCACCCCTTCACAGACATAGTATAGGTTTGAATCTGCCTCACTCTTGATGAAGCCCACACTCTGCAAGTAACTATCAATACGTGAATACCACACCCTGGGAGCCTGCTTGAGTCCATACAGTGCTCTTTTCAACCTACATACATGAGAATCCCTCTCATGTGCTTCAAACCATTCTGGTTGCTCTATGTAAATCTCTTCCTTAATCACCCTGTTGAGGAAGGCCGTCTTTACATCCATCTGATGAATCTTCCAACCCATCTGTGCTGCTATAGAAATGATAGCTCTTATGGATGAGTACCTGGCTACTGGAGCAAAAGTCTCATCATAGTCGACTCCTTCCTTCTGTGAAAACCCCTTAGCCACAAACTGGGCTTTGAACTTTTCCACACTACCATCTGCAGCATGCTTAATCTTATACAGCCATCTCGAGCCCACCACAGACTTATTTTCTGGTCTTGGTACTACCTCCCACACACTGTTCTTCATGATGGAAGAATACTCTTCCACCATGGCATCTCTCCACACTTGGTGCTTGATGCCTCCTGAAAGCTGGAAGGCTCTACTTCAATTAATTCACTCATAAGTGCCACATAATCTGAATAACGTCTGGGAGCCCTTCTTTGTCTAACTGAATCTTGAGGATCACCTACATATTCTTGAGCCTCTCTTAATGTTTATCGGCTACCTGTTTCTCCTCTTCTCACTATAGGAATCTGAGGCTGAGGAATTATTTGTTCCTCTATCTGATCATCCTGCTTGTTTTGCTCTCCAGCTTGTGTGACTGAAGTTTGAGGGATTTGTGCTACCTCAACTGTGGATGATTGTTCCTCCTCATTCATCAAGTTGACTTGACTTTGAAGAGCCCTTTCTTCCTCGAACTTCACATCTCTGCGAACCACTTGTTTTCCTAAGAGCAGGAATATAAACTGATAAGCCTTAGAAGTTTCACTGTACCCAACAAGGATACCCTTCTCTGCAGTAGGTTCCAACTTGGTTCTCTTCTCAACAGGAATGTGACAATACACAAGGCATCCAAAGATGCGAATGTGCCCCAAATCTGGTTTCTTACAGTGAACGCCTCTTCTGGAGTCAATTTTCCCAACACTTTGTGAGGGCTCCTATTCTGCAAATACACAGTTGTGTTGCAAGCTTCTGCCCATAAGAACCAAGGCAGATCCTGATCATGAAGCATGGCCTTGGCTGCTCCAACGATAGCTCTATTCTTTCGTTCAGCAACCCCATTCTGCTGAGGGTTGTACGGAACTATCAACTCTTTCTTGATACCTTCCTGAGCACAAAAATATTTGAAGGCATTCAAGGTATACTCGCCTCCATTATCAGACCTCAGTATCTTGATCTTCTTCCCAGTTTGGTTCTCCACGAGAGCCTTAAACTCTTTGAACCTACTGAAGACCTCATCTTTATTCTTCATGAAATATATCCACGTCTTCCTAGAGAAATCATCAATGAAGGTAACATAATACTCATATCCATTCAAGGATGTTGTTGACATGGGTCCACACACATCTGAGTGTATGAGATCCAAAATCCCTTCAGATCTAGTGTCGCTGCTTGGAAAACTGGTCTCGGCATATTTCCCAAGAGCACAACCCTTACACACCTCATGCTTTTCTGTCTTCATCTCAGGCAGCCCTGTCACTATTTCCTTAAGAATATTAAGTGCTCCATAGTGAAGGTGAGCCATCCTCTTGTGCCACAATTCTCCTGTCCCTTTACAGCTACTAACCAACGCATGTGCTGGCTCAAACTGTAACCGAAACAAGCTGCCATGCCTGACACCAATCACTTTTGCAATCTTGGAATCTTTGGGACGAATATAGACTTTTCCCCTCTCAAAGGTCACGATGTAACCCTTGTCTTCCAAGGCAGAAACTGAGATTAAATTCTTTGTCATGCCAAGGACATACAACACATCCTCCACCAACAAAGGTTTGCCAGACTCCCTCTGAAACTTGAAAGTTCCAATACCAGTTGCATGGTACTTGGCATTGTCTCCGAGCTCAATATAGAAATCCAGCTTCTTCTCCTCCAACTTGGTGAAACATTCTTTGACTCCCGTCATGTGGCGAGAAGCCCCACTGTCAATATACCATACCCTGTTGGCAATTGAACTTGAGAGACAGGCAATGAGCGAAAACTCATTTTCAAATTGTGATGCAAACTCGTCCACCTCTGCTGTAGCAGCAAATTGCTTCTTCTGCTTGTCCTTATTTTTCTTATTCGGACATTGACTGGCATAGTGACCCATCTGATGGCAGCAAAAACATTTAATCTTGCTCAGATCTTTCTTCTTCCCACTCTTGGAAGAAGAACCTTCCGATTGCTCTTTATTGGACTTCTTCTTACCCTTGCTTGCAAGAGCAATATTTTCTTCATCTTGAACCTTCTTTGTCTGATCTCCTCGATGAGCACCTTCACGGATCTCCTCCTGAACAAAATCATCCCAAAGTCTTGCCCAATCAGGTAGCCGATCTCTGCCGACAACACACTTGACAAACACTTCCCAGTGCTTTGAAAAACCATTCAAGGCTATACGCACCAACTCATCTTCTTTAATCGTCTCTCCAACAGCAGCAAGCTCATCCCTGACCTGTGTCAGCTTGGACAAGTAAGAGGTCACACTCTCACCTTTGGACATCTTGGTATTATGCAATTTGTCCTTGAGCATCATCTTACGACTCTGATAGTCGCTCTGATAAAGTTTTGTGAGCGTATCCCACATCTCCTTGGCGGTGTCTTTCCCCGATAAATGAGGAATTAAATGATCTCTTACTCCATCCAGGATAATCCTCTGAGCTTTGGCCTCTTTGACTTCATGCGAATCTAAGGCAACAGGATCATTTGTTGGTGGAGTCACTTCTATGCTAGCATAGATCC
Organism: Sequoia sempervirens; assembly: GCA_007258455.2. NCBI lineage: Eukaryota > Viridiplantae > Streptophyta > Pinopsida > Cupressales > Cupressaceae > Sequoia > Sequoia sempervirens. The sequence goes on along the minus strand of VDFB02248950.1, from coordinate 16,388 downwards.
ATAGCCTGTTCTCCTTGAGAACAGATGTAATCCGAACCTTCCACTGCAAGAAGTTTGACGCACCCTCGAGCCTGTCCTCGTATCGAACACTGGTTGCTATAGCTACAAAAGAACTAGAGACAAAAATCGATGACTTTTTCTTGAAATCTGTGTCACAAATCTTGGCTTCGTATTGAGTTTAGAGCTCTGATACCATGTTAATTTCTATAACCTAACGGATTAATTGCACAATAAATTCACAGAAAGAAATCTGATTTATAACAATTAATACAACTGGGTTAATTAACAACTAATAACAGCGGAAGCAAAAATAACATGAAGCCAAACACAAAAAGACAATAACACAGATATACCCAGGAAACCCCAATGCGGGGAAAAACCTGCAAATGTTGGATCTTCTATTCAGCCTAACAGCAAACTTTTCTTTCGAAAATACAATATGAGTTTGCTACAACAATCTTGTATTTATAGAGCCTAGCTGCTTTACTTAGCGTGCAAGGAAAGAATCTTTCCTTGCTTTCTTTGGCTTTATTTACACATAAAATCACTCTAGGATTTATCTTATCCTCACAAACTCGGAAACATTCTATTAAAGAATAAAAATCTTGTTGCTAAAAATCCAACTCGAATTGATTTAAAGTAAATCTTATCTTGAGTTGCTCAGAAAATCCATATCCCACTTTTCTAGCTACAAAAATCAACACTTGTTTGGATAAGAGCCGCCACAAAACAGCCGGGGCTTTATAGAGATGTGAATCTTGTGGAGCACACCAGTGATCTAAAACAAGCTAGGCTAGATTATCGTACTTTCCCATCTACCAGTGATAGTATTTGTATGGTTCCTGCAGAGGATTATTACCACACTTCTCCATCTGTTACCGCAATCGCTTCAGAGGGTCCTTCAACTGCGTTGATTCAGATTGAGATGACAGATACGTATGTGCGATGATCAAGTCAATGCACGACCAAAGAATCACTCGATGTAAGGTAATCTTCAGATCTTTTTTTTTAAGAAGTGAAAAGGACCCTCGTCTCTAACGAGGGGCAATATAATGATTGACAGGCATTCAATTACGCTTATACGTGTTTTTTTTCGCAGGCATTCTGTAACTGGTTGATTGAAAAGTAAGCCAGAGTTTATTTCTCTGCTATGAAGCAACAAATCATTTTTACACCACTTTATTATTTTTTTATCCAATATATACAATGCTTTTCTTATTTTCATTCAATAGATTTATTTAGTGTGGAATGGGTGGAGAGAATAGGAGAGCTTATTATCAAGCTAAACTGTAGGAGATCAGCACTTTACAATGCTAAAATGGCAGAGCCTACTGTTCTATAGACTTTCTTGATCTTGTGGACATTAAAAGTCTTCTATTCTATTCTAAATGCAGATTTTTTACAAACAGCAGCCACTATAATTACCATATGTTTAAGCTCACTATACACTTTGAAATATCCATTTAATTTTAGTGTTGCAACATTTTATTTTATTTATCGTGAGAAACAAGTTGTAATTATGCACAATCCTAATGCAGTACATTATCTGATTTTATGCTCAAATGATATTTGTATAATTATTATTTACTTGTTATATCTAAAATTATGTTTTGAGAATCTTTTTTATATTTGGATATGTTTGAGATCAAAAAAAAAAAAATCAATAGAAACAATTGAGATCCAAAAAGTTTTTAATAGAAACAATTTAGTTCAACAAGATAAATTCATATTTGTATATATAAAGATGACAAAATATTCTATATATAATTGTGATATGAACAATATAAAAATATTTATTTGTAATTTATACATTTTATTTGGTAAAAAAAAATATTTGTATTGTGTAATAAATATATATTTAATTGATTAATATACAATTATATATTTGATTAATTTTTTGTTAATCTTTTAATTTGTGTTATTAATATTTAAAAAGTTTATTGTCATAATTATTGTTTATTTAAAATATTGTTATAGCCTTGAATATTTAATTTAAAACTGAAACTAATTTTTTGTTATATTCAAATTAAGAAATATAAATATCTATCTAAAATAGAAATAAATATTACAATTTATGGACTTACTTTGTGCATAATGTTTTAGTGCCAAAAAAAGAAGATGAAAGCCTCAACACTAGGATGTTGGGTCTTCGACACTCCCCCAAGTATATCTTTATATAAAAGGACCTAACAACAAAAAAATTATAGAAATGTAAAATTAGTGACCGTACATTTGGTTTCATACACATAGTTGTGATGTATAATATTTATCATACTTGAAGTTATAATTACTTTCACATGTATTGTTGGTGTTGGTTTTTTACTATTATAAAGGTGAAAATTGTATACCTTGTAATCCTTTGTTTTCAACCCATTTGGATCAAGTTATTCTTAGTGCAATGACTAGTGTACATATGACACATTTTGGAACAAATGTTGGCAAATAATTTGAACATGAATTGAATCTATCTACACAAATCCCTAAGGGTTTTCTTAATTCTTTGTTTATCCACTCATTATCTAAGGTTAGAGGTGTAGGTGAATAGCTAAAATAGTTTATTTTTTATGAGTGCATATATTATTCTAGAATCTGTAGACTTAAATTTAAATATTGAGATTGAGTTGGCTCCCTCTAGATAGCAATTGTCAATTGATTTGAGCATGAAAATTATGAATTTATGTGCTATGATGTTGTATTTAAAGACAAACCCTAATTCAATATTCATCCATCAATAGATCAATTTGAGAACACTCAAGATATATGTGTAGTGTCATAAACTATCAAAATTTCATCATCAATTTAAATAAGCACTTTAGGCATCCATTGCATGTTCACTTACTATGTTTGATCATTATTTAATACCATTGACTTGAACCTAAGAGGGTTTTGACCAAAGAAGAACACTAATCCCCCAAGGGTTTACTTAATAAACTTGTTGCATCCCAAAATCCTCTTTATCTTAGCTTTTTCTTCAAAGATATTTTTGAAGGAGAATTTATTCCATACCTTCAATCTCTCCTTGATATGCAATAGTTTTCTTGTAAAGATGAACATCTTAGATAATATTATATTTCCAATGTGGTTCCACCATTGCTTAAGTAAGTCTTTCATATTTTCTCTTTTAAACCAAATTATTTCAAACATGAACTAATACCAAATGGGAGGACTATCTTCAAGTATATTTAATGTCACCACCAAATAGTGATATGAACCCAATATTAGAAAAATAAAGGAATCCACAACATGTGGATGTTGGAGTCAACTAGTAGAATACAAATAATGATCAACCCTTTTTGTAATTTTGATGAATCCACCATGTCTATTTGTCCATGTAAAAGAACCATTCTAGGAACCACATCCATGAGATTAGCAACTTGGACACAATTTTGAAATGCAAGCCAAGATTAGGGAATGCAAAAAAGAGATGCCCTTTTTTCTAGATTAAAGGATCACATTAAATTTCCCCAAGAATAAATTTCTCAATTTTGAGAGATTATTTTGTGACTAAGATTTTAATCCTTACATAAATTTTATCTTTTATTTTTTTAGGATCAAACACAAATTTAATGAAAAAAAGTAAGATCAGAAGGAGTCTTTATATCTTTAGGAACTTAATTTATTTGTGAAGAAATCACCTCCATTAAAGAACATGAGGGATTCCACAAAACTTCCAGTCTACTAGCACTCCTAATAACTTCCTCACAACCATCAATCAAAATTTTACAATGTCTCAAGAAAATATCCACCTCCACATATTTCAATTTTATCTCTTATAATAATATTATAAAACCAATAAATTATCTAAATGGTGCTTGGCCATGCATCACTTGTTAGGGGGATTTAAGCCCCTAAAATTCCAAGTGATAATATTCATTTCTCTATAAGGGAGGGCACTCCTTCCTTAAATATTAATATATAATTCTTTATTTTTGATTGATCAATGAACACATTAGTCTCTTCTCTTCACTATTTATTGGTTTTCCTTCCCTTTTGTATGAATCCAAAATTATTGTTGAACAAATTGGAGGTATATTGGCTTATGCACCTTAGGTCTATTATATCCACTTCTTCCTCCATCTCATTAATAGAGCTATCCCACACCTTGACATATTTTAAAATTTTCTTAGAGCCCTCCACTCTAGCCATATTCTCTTTGAATGGGATTATAACAAGATTCTAAGATGAATTACCAAAATGAACAAGAACCTTCAAATAGTTGTGTTGGCCCTTTCATTTTCCTAGTTCATCCTTTTACAAGTTAATGTTTGTGTAACACTTAAGAATTATTGACACTTTATGTTGCCCCTTTTTTTCCTACTTTTGATAACTGATATGAGAGATACTTGTGGGTATTTGGATCAATTGTGCTTATGTGTTATGGTTTGTCCTTGCTTGCCCCTTAGTCATTCACCTAAATGAAAAAATATTAATTGACTATGTTAAGATATTTTGAGCTTCCCATTAAGTAAAGAAGCCAAATGAGTATCTATATTTCAAATTTGGGGAATTTCTAAGAAAAAATGGTCAAACTATGAAATTGTGGGGAATATGGTCCCATCTAGATGTTGTGGAGATTTCATGTCAATCCGGATATTAACCAAATCCCCATGGTTCCTCACCACCTCATTTTTTGTGAGGGGGAAGATGAGGTTATTTTTTTCCCATAATGAGAGAAAAAAAAAAAAATCTTAGTCTGACCATACGAGAAGATGAAGGCCATCTTCACACATGGTCTTGATGAAGGTTGAAATTCCCCAAGAGTGATTTGTGGGTTTTCCATGATTAGAATCAGACTTCATTCAAGTACAAATGTTGATAGAAATCCTGCATGGTGGATGAAGCCTGATTTTCCATATAACCTTTTGAGATCCAAAAATCAACAAAGTTTGGTAAATTACAAGAAGATGGAGGCCATCTACCCCCATGGTCCTGATGAGCACCAAAGTTCCACCAATGAATGGTTTGTGGGATTTTCTATTTTGAATAGGCTCAAAGTTAAAAGTTTATGTAATAATATCTTTTTGCAAGGCCTAATGGAAGTTAAAAGCCCATAGATTGAATATTTGTAGAAGTTTTAGATGCATCCATTTTGTGGGGATTTCTAATTGAACCAAATATATTTCAATAGGTGTAGATGCTGATGGTTTTCTTGCAAGCACAGATGGCATTGTTGATTTTGTGAGAGGGAGATTTTTTTTAAATGAATTAATATTTCTTTGTAAGAAGTTGAAGGCCAACTTCCCACATTTGAATGAAGCCATTTTTTTCATATGTGAAAATGGAGATCAATTTTTCGAATTTGTGGAAATCAGGTGACCAAGTGGTTTGTAGGTTTTTCTTGTTGAATTAGATGTCTTTAAAAGTATAGTTTCATATGGAAGTTCTATATGGTTTCGATGGAGCCCATTTGTCCGTGAGAATTGGTGAGGGTTAAAAGAGCCTTTAATTTAACTATTTGTTTTCCTCTTTTTACTATCCTTCACCTTGATTTCTTGTCACCATTTTTCTCAAGAACTTTAGATGTTTGATAAAATGTGAAAGGAAATTAAGACTATTAAAGATGCCAAAATGTATAAAGTTGTAAATTGTTTTGTGGTTTAATGACAGGAATTGACTGAAGGAAAAGTTGTAGCCGTTGAGGAGATGGAGTCATGAAAGATTAGAGGAGCAGTGTTGCTTAGAATTAGGTGGGCAACCGATCATTTTGATAAAAAAATAATTTAAGACTATTTTGTTGTTATAGTAGCCTATGGCCTTTAGTCAAATTTCATAGATAGGTGGCCGAAAGCCAAACAAACTTTCAAGAACTTATTGAACTTATTATAAATTTATTATTAGTTTAGATAATCAGTATATTTGTGTGTATGATGAATAAAAAGGATGGCTGTTAATATATTTTTGTAGTATTTTAACTTTGTGAATTTGTTGCCTCTGTTAATGAATAATTAGTGCATAGTTCATGGTTATATTTCGTCATATGGCAACCAAGGAGGTAGGTCCCACTCTACAGTTATCCAGTGACTTCTTATGTTGGCATGTGGAATGCATTTGATTTGATTTTAATTCGTGTGTTGGATAGTATATTAAAGTGTGGTATGTGTTTGACTATTTTTTAGTATATTCAAAAATTATAATCAAGATTGAAATTATAATAGTTTGGAATGGGGTGATTCTATTCTTATGCAAGAGTATTGGTTGATTATTGTTAAAGTTAAATCATTCAATGTGTTGTTAATGATTATCGAATGTATTGGTGATTGATACGTTTGTTTTGATATTGTGCTACAAGTACATTTGATTTATGTAGATTACTTTATAATCAGACTTAACCTATGTATTTTTTGTTTTGTGTGCACTTGATTTAGCAGACAGTGTTAATTGGAGTGTTGATTAATAATTATAAACTTTATTTAGCATTTTATATTCCAGTATTCATTTGTTCTTGTTAAGTTCAGTTTCAGGAAGAATCATTATTTCTATTTTATTGTTCAATTTTTAATTTGCTTTTGTTACGAACTGTGGTCTAGGTTCTTGTCACACAAGTGACAGGAAATATGAAAACCATAATTCTGAACAAATGCAATTTTTATGTAAGTGCATCCATCCACACTTGGCTTTCTAGGTTCAACCCTTAGAAAAACAACCCTAATATCTTTCACAAGCCTACGCTCCCAGATTCACATTAAGGAGTAAATTGAGGAAATTACAAAATTTCCAAAGATTGATCTGAATCCATTCATCAATTTAAGATAGAATTACAAGGATAGTTTTACCCAAAACATTAACCACAGTTTAATCCAATCAAGAAACTTTTGAGGTCTAAAAATGACCAAGTCTAACTTTACAAGAATATGGAGGCCAAATTTTTGTAAGAAGATGGTTTGCAAGGATTTCCAAGTGAACACAACCAAGCTTAAGGAACTTTTTTGCTTTTGAATTTTCTACATGGGTCCGATGGGAGTCACTTATTCATGATTGTGACAATGTGAGAGCATCTAGATTTGCAAGATTTTTCAAGTTAACAAGTTCAATTTTTAAATCCTTTTGTGGACCTAATGGAGCTCATTGACCCACATGTGGATAGAGGTTAGATTCATGTAACTAATCCAATTACAACTCCTAAATGTACAAAAGTACCAAAATGATAAAAAAATTTACCATTAATGTTGCAATGAATTCCAATTAGTAGATTATTATTTGATTTTGTTATGAATTGAATTTACACACAAATTTTAGGGAATAAATAGTGCTTTTGCTTCTTTATTGTTGTAGACTATTCTCCTGACTTTCTCATCCTCAAATCATGATTTCTTGCCAGATTTTGTAGAATTTTTGCATTTTATTCAGTGACCACCTAAACACATATGCAATTCTCTAGAAACTTGGCAGATAGGGTATTCTTGGTTCTGCCATGTATCTTTCTTTCTAGGCTTCCTCTTTCTAAATAAAAGTTAATTCATTCCCTTATTGTAGGGGTTCTTCCTTTTTGTTCTTTAATAGACTTATGTATTTTATAATTTTTTGTAATTGTAATTGGCTTCAAGCCCTAGATTTAATAGAAATTTCTCATTTACCTCATGTACTCTATCATTTACATGTTGTGTGAATTTTTGCCTCCATTTGTGAATAATTATTCACTTTTCTACATATTTTATGTCATGTAAATTTTGATTACAGGAACTGACTATGGACTTCTTTCCCTTCCATTTTTTGTTAAACCTTACCTTCATATGTTGTAGAATTTATGTGAATCAAATACTTGTGTAAACCCTCTACAATTTCTATTGTTTCTTTGTGTTGCAATAAGCAAGGAAGAAACCACTCTAAACATCAACACATCACCAGGGCTTTTTATTTTCAAAATTCCTTCTTCCCCTTTTCTTTAGCAATCAATCAAATAGATCTAGTTTTCTAGTTCATATCAAGTGCTTGAGTTGGATCAACACTTTGTACCTAGTTTAAAGAGGGAACCTGTCATTGATTAGGAGATTTGGTTTCATTTGCAAGGTCCCATACCTTGAATTCATTCACGTGCTTCATTGAATGTTTGAATTTATTCATTCAATATAGGGTGGAATTTAGATTAACAACATAAATCTAATGCCAAGTAGGAGTTGAAGGAAGAAACAAACACATTAGTACCGAATGATATTTACATTTATATTTTAAAGAAATTATGATTTTTTATCCTCCACTTCAACTAATTGAATCTACTTCCCTATTGAATTAGGGGTGACAATTTCTTTTTGGAATTGCATTGATGGTCACCACCATAATTCTGGCATAGATCCAAGAATTAATGTATAATACATCCATGTATATCCCATCAATCACTCAATGCTACTATCAATTTTTGATAGACTTTTATCTAAACACTATTCTAATAGTAGATTATATAGTTTGATCAAACAAGGTGCATTGCATGGATAAAACATGATAACTTATTGAAGTTAGGATACTATTTTTACATATATAAAGTAGAGTGCTTCAAGTGTTATGGGTCATTTGTCAACATGAAATCCTAACCTTCTACCCTTTGAAAGATAAGAAATCTCTAGGAAAAAACTTCAAATTGAAAGCAATTATCCTTTTACCACTTTCACCCATTGTTCAATTTGACTTATCTTTTTTGGACCTATAAAACACCCAATTATGGCATTCTTCACTATCATTGTAACCTACAACACTACTTACATTGATAATTCTTCTTTGACTAACTATTTTTAGCTTTATCATTTTTCTTGCCAATCCCCAAATATTTGTGCATAAAACTAGCCGACATGATTTAGTTATGATCTTTTTGTACCATTTTTCATATATATGTATATAGCATCGAAAATTGTCACCCTTAACAATTTCACACTAGGTTTAGCTCCCCCTATGTGCTTGGACCTAATTATGCATTTAATTTTCCATTTTATGAATATCCTAAGAAAATCAAACATGGGAAAGGAAATTATGCATTTTATATTTTTCCCTCAACACTTTTGGCCTCGAAAAGGATGTGTCTCGTCTAAGGCACACCACACTCTATAGTAGCACTTTTTGGCCCCAATTTGAATATATTAGTTTTAGTATTTTATTATTTGAACTTCCAATTTCAATTGGCAGCTATTGACATTTAATTTTTGGGAAATTGAATAATTGATTATAAATACTAAACATTTTATCATTTGAAATCCTAATCGGACCTAGAAGCACACTTACAAACTTTGAAGAGAAATTTGAAAATCCTAAAATTAGTCAAGGGAAGAATTAGCAACATTATCATAGCACTTTCATCAATCAAGTTGGGTAAACCCACAAAACTGGTTTACAATTCCAGTGAGGAAGGAAAATTGCAAAAATGCTCCTATGAAAAAAACAATCTTTTTAGGGGTTCGCACAAACTGGGGTGTTCAAATGGACCCTGGTTCGAGTGAACCATATTAAATGATGGGACTCATTTTTTGCATTTTTTTATGACAAAGACAATTTACAAGAGGGGGTTCACTCAAACCTAGGTTCATTCAAACCTTGGTTCTAGCGAACCTCCAAGGGGGGTTCACTCGAACCTGGGTTCATTCGAACCCCCCTTTTTCCCCCTCCTCCCCCTCTGGCACCAAATTTCTGCATAATTTTTCCCTTCGAAGCTCGACTTGAGGATAAAAATGGAGGAGACTTCACACACCCAACTAGATGATGATAGTCCTTGGAACAAATTATCCATCGAATATAATTTTAATATGTTTTGGTTTAATTATGTATATATTTTTTAGTTTGATTAAACATAGGATTTTCACCGAAAATCAAGCTCTTTGTTCTACACATGTGGAAAAATAACAGATTATCAAAATTAAATTTTGAAAATGTTTAGGCTAGGTATTGATGTCCTTGATCTGGTAAAAAAAATTAAAATTCAATACATACAGAAAATGTTATGTTGTATACGGTCTGCCTATGTATGAATTGTAATTGGTTTAACTTCAAAACTTGATTAAGGAAAAAATATTCAATGAAACACTATGAAACCAAATGAAATAATTAGATATCGTAGTTACAAATCTAAATTCGAAAAAATTATAATTTTATCCTTCATATAAAAAAAGTTATGTTGTATGTATGGTGAGCATCACTCCTTAAAAATGGTGTTTACTGATAAAAACTAGTTTTCGAAGGAGATGGAAAAAGAAGTGAAATCTAATTCCAAATTTTTTGAAAAAAATATATTTAGAATCTACAGACAAAATTTCACAAATCATTAGTTTGCATCATCTTCAAATTCCTCGCGGTTTAGCCGCTCTAAGTGCCTGAAAGTGAAGATTTAGTTAGAAAAAATCAATTTAGTGTCTAGTTTGGCCAAAAATTATAAACCAATATTGTGGGATCACCCAGTTCAAGTTTGCAAGACATCAAGAAGAATGAAACAATTTATGTGCAAGGAGCTATTATGATCAATCATCCCAAATCATGAAGATGTATTGAGTTATCCTCTACATGCTAGTTGCAAAAATCCATCATGTTTTATGAGCTAACCTTTTGCAGGTCTATCAAGCAATTAAAGCATTCATAAGTCAAATTTTGTGGCAACTTTTGTGGCATCACTTTATCAAGGGTTTTCACATCAAGGTAACATTATCATTTGTCATTTATCAATTCCAATCAACTATTATTGTTTTTGCCTCTTCCTAACCTAGCTCATGCCCTCTTGATCATCATCAATTGTCGTACATAAAGGTAGAAATACCAACACAAGATTTGACTTAGGAAAAACCTTATGAACACAATATTTTCCCCTATTTTCATGTGTATAGGTTAGATCTAAAGGTTTCAATAGGTGACAATTTCAAAAAATAGAGTGCAGACTTTAATCCACTATCCAAATCCACAAAGGGAGTTCAGTCTAAGGCGCATCATGCCCTAGACCAACCAATTCAATCTCAAATTTTTAACACAGGTTCCTCTCTATGTCTCAGTCTCATATTTGAAGTTATTTTGTCTATGCAGTAAATTATATTTTTCAGATTTAGGGTTGTATGTCAATTAGGATTGTTAAAACACACATCAAGTTTATATATTTTCTAGCTTAATACAACATAAACCCTAGGATCTTGGATCTTCCTTGTGGCAGAAAGATAATCATAAAACCTTAGTTGGTTTATGTTTAAATGTTTTTGATTAGAGATAAACAGGTTTTTAAGGGGTCTCGAAACCCTTTACAAAAAGGAACAACTGAAGCGAAAGATAACTAAATAGCAAAAACAATAGCCAAAACACAACAAACCATCAACAAGACAATAGAAAAAAAGGAAGGACAAAAACAATAGAACTACATATTCTTTAGAATGTTTGCAGCTTCCATGTCGCTTTCCATAGTTTTCTGATGTTCATCCATGAATTTAGACATATCTTCAGTAGGAACCCCTGCTTGCATCTTGGTCTTTTAATATTTTGAGTTCTAACACCGAGCCTGACCACATTTACCTCATTAATCAAAACATTCTACAAACCAACAACCTTGTCAACCAAAACATCCTCCTCCACCTCCCCATCACCAGCACTAACATCCTCCCCAGAAGTAATCTTCGTACATTTCTTGGCCTTCTTAGAAGGAGTAGAAAGGCCCTTAGACTCATACCTCACAGCAAAATTATCCTCATCCACACCCTTATCCAACTTCACAATAATCCTTTCCATTTGTTCTTCCAGGGTTAGGATTCTTTGTTCAAACTTTTGCTTCATTTTCAACATTTCCTCAACAATAGTATCAACAATAGTCTTCATAAAATCATACAACTCATCAACTTGAGTCTGAACCGATGGTTCTCCCACTTTTCTCATAGCACACCTAACCCTAACATTAGTCATGTTGAGCTCATGAAATACCCATTTAAATAGTTTAAACAAAGAAATGATCCCTCTTTAGCCATCCCCAACACATTGGTCACATCCTCCTGATCAAATTTGAAGACATCCTTATCTGTAACATCACCCTCTTGGGAAGAGATAACCTTATCCTAGCTCACACACATCTCCTAACCTTTACCCCCAGCCACTGGCATTTGAATCTTATGAAGAGAGCTCACAATGTCCTCAGCCACTGACCTCCTCCTATTCTGCATCTCCAAGTCCACACTCGAAGAACCCACAGCCTCTTGCGCACCAACCATCTTTTGAGGAGATGCAACTTGCACTTCCTACACTAGGCTAGTAGACCTAAAAGCTATTTTATTATTATTTCCCTCCTTCGAACCCTTTTTTCTCTTTGTCCCCAAAACAAGGGATGGCACATACACATATTCAACAATTTCAATGCTCTCCTTCAAGATAGTAGAAGGAATGGTAGGCCTAGTTTTGGGATTTTCACCACCCTCATCCTCACTACAAGTCTCAAAATCCTTTAGTTTAGGAGCCGAAACCCCTTTATGAGGTTTTCCCTGGGCAGGAGGTTGCAAATCACTTCCATGGAGGCCTAAGAATCCAAAACAAAATCCTCATCCTCCTTTTTTTTAGACTCCTCCTCTAGAACCTCCTTTTTTCCTGTCAAACTCCCTGACTCATCCTGTGAAACTGTCTCATATTCCAAGGTTGGATTTTGTTGCTTACCCTTGGGAGTAATAACATATGTCTTAGGCACCTCATAGGCTTTTTCATAATCTAAAATCAATAGAATAAGACTAACATGCAACACCAGATTCTTAGGGCTCCTTTTATCATCCTTTAGACCATACTCTAGAGAAGCTAAAAGATAAAATGGAAAGGAAATTTTCTTCTTATAGAAAAAATGATTCAAAAGAACAAAATGATAAGCATTCACAGTAGAAAACTAACCTTCTAAAGTAATGTACCCCATCAATTCCTCTACTACATCACCCCACAGGGCTTTGAGTGAACTTCGTTGACCTACCCATCACTCTTGGAAGGCTTAAGCTCTTATTCTTCATCTCCTTTGAATAAAATCTGCATAGCTACTTTAGATTCCTTCTTATCTCTATAAACCTTCTTTCCATCAATTGAGAGACCAGTGATATTCACAATGAATTCCTCATTAACATAAAATTCAGTACCTCCCAATTTCAAAACCCTATTTTTCCAACCTTTGACAAACAAGGTCATGGCCTGCTAGTTATTTCCACGTAGCCTCTCCAAATAAGGAGTAAGCCCACCTTTCTACAACCTATGCCAAACCTCCTCCTTTTTTACAATGTCACAGGAGAAGGGATCTGTTTTATTTCTATCGCCTCCCATGCTCATGATGTTAGCAGAGCTTAGGAGCTTGAGAACTTTGCAAATAATTAAGAGAAGCCTCAAGAAGGAAGGCCAAAAAATGCCCACAATCTGTGTGGCAACGATATTATGGTAGAGGGAAATAATGATCCTAGGACACTTCCCCATATGGAGAATACTCAAGGTACCATCAACCTGATCAAAATCCAACTCACCACCACTCCAAATAATTAATTGCCATGTGATTATAGACAGGTGAGCCCAAAACATCATAAAGGCACCATCTAAATTAGCAGTTTTGATAATCATGATTTAAATGAGCAATATCCTCAATGGGGAGGGGGTCATCCACAACCCATTCCCTAGAACCACTAACACCAATGTTAGCAAAAACATTAGCAAGGCCATTCCCTTCCCTAAGAATATGGGAGATATAAAATTCATTGAAGGACTTTAGGATTTCAATAGCATCCATGATGAGGGATTCAACACTCCATGAGGGGACAAAAACCTTGTTCAAGTTGTTAATAATATTTAAAGAGTCTCCCTCATGCCAGACCTTTTTGTATCCTTTGGATTGAGCCATCTTCAAGCCATGATAGGCTATAGTTGCTTTCACAAAGTGGTTTATCTGGGTTCCCAAAGGGAGCACCACAATGGAAACAAACCTACCATTAAAATTTCTTAACACTCCCCCATAACTAGTAGGTCTTGGGTTACCTTTAGCAGCTCCATCAAAATTAACTTTCACCCATCCAACCGAGGGAGCCTTTCAAAACAACATCATCTCTAGAAGTTTTAGCTTTAATCAAGGGAAAGGAAATATCACAATGTAGCTTCCAATTATGAGCAATAGAAATGTCATTTGAGGGCGAGTGCAAAAAAATGGGGGGCCAATTTGTGGCTAAATTTTAAAAAAAGTTTTGAAAGCTCATAACGCAAGCATGTTATAATGTGCTCACATTATGGCTTGGTGTTTCAAGCCTGAGGATTGGCCACAATGAGCCTATAATGCAAGCACGTTATAATGCGTTGGTGTTATGAGGCATTAAAAGCAAAAAAAAAGGAATTCAAAATCATTTTCATTGTGACTGTTCTTTTTTCTTCCAGTGGCCAAAACCCTTCATTTTTGTGCTTGCATTTTGGGAGGAGAAAATTTTGTAAATTTTTCATCAAATTATTGTTGTTTCATCAGTAGGATGCCACTACATTGACAAGGAGGTCTAAGAGGTAAGTATTTTTTTTTTGTTGTTGTGAATTTGTTAGTTTTAGGTTTTTTTGATATTTATTTGTTGAATTTGTACGAGATGTTAATGAACCTACAAACCCTCCTTAAAATCCTCAATAAGTAGAGCAACAACAATAGGAACAAAATCCTCAACAAGCAGAGCAACAAAAAGATTAATAGAATCCTCAAGTTCAACCACCACAACAACAATCCCCTCCACCAATCCCTCAACATCCTCCTAGCACTCAACAAAATTTAATGAGTGAAATTGAAAAAAATAAAAAATAAATTGAGGAGTTAATCACGAGGTTGAACGATCCAAACAGTTCAACCATGGAAAGAAAAACACTTGCAAATTCACTGAAAGAAATGTTAAAACATGTAGATTCAATCAACAAGCAATTAACTAGTTGGCAAGATAGGAGGCAAGCAACTAGGAATTATTACCAGGATAAATTATCATATAAAGATGTAAAAGATCTAAAAATTACAAAATTTGATTTGTGCTTATTGTTTACTAACCCACGCACAAATGCAAATCTTAGGCTCAATGCGAAGAGGTTTCCTATCCATTGGTGCCACCACCAACAAATTATGACCTTTTTTTGGGATAGGTGGTACATGGTTTTTGATTACCCACCATGCAACAATTGCGAAGTCCCGCAATATTTCATGAGGAAACAATACTGTGAGTTCATCCTGAATAGAATACTGAATTATTTTGATATGAGGGACTTCTAGGGGAGATGTGGGGGGTTGGCTCAAGATAGACCCGGTGCACATCAGGATCATAGGAAGCAAGTGATACGACCTCTCAATAGGTCACCTCATGAGCATATCGTTATCACTTCCATCGTGAAGGAGAGTGACAAGTTAGAAACTTTGCAAGCCATCAACTCTTTGACCAAGAGTGTCATCCAACATGCCATCCCTATTCTACAACGTTGTCCAAGGGAATCTTCGAGTGGTGGGCTTTTATCCGATTTGTGTTAGGCTTGTGGGGCGACTTGTTCATATGACCCCATTGACACTCTGAGGCTGCTACGTAGGATACATCTACAACTATGGAGATGGCGAGGGCAACTGACATTATGAATGAGGCCTATGACATTGATACTCAAGTAAATGTTAGCATGTTCATTGAATTTAATTTATTAAATTTCAATTTTGAAATGCAAGATTAACTAATTTAGTTTTATGATTTTAATAAAATTTTAGGGTCACAGTGTTGATACTGGATACACCGACCCTACACCTACTTATTAATCCACTACATCTACCTTTGAGGTATGTAACCAGTAAAAAATTATAAATTTATTACATGTTAATAGCATAGTTTTATGAATGGTATTCTAATATGTTATTTTGGATGTTGAATAGGCTAATATTAGAGGTTTCGAGGGAGCACCTCCCAATGCCAGTGGATTTAGACAAACCTACATGTAGGTAATAGAATAAAGAGTTTAACTAATGAATTATACTTAATAGATTTGTGTAGTTTAAATTCATATTGTTGATTACATTGCATTGCACATCTTTCAAACTCAAATAATTACTTCACATTCCATAACTAATAACTAGATGTTGATAGATGAAAAAATTTCAACTACAATATAGTTGTTTAGAAATTCAACATAAGCAGTGATGCAATTACTTCACATAGCATAAGTAATAAGTAGGAGCAACTTCCAATTGCATTTTCTTGTCATGGCATTCCATGAGACCACTTTTTACTGAGGCATCTTTTCAAACAGTTCATTACCTTGTCTATGCTATGGATGCTTAGAACAAATATATGAAAGAATAATAGTAAGCAATAGCATAGACAAGGCAATGAGTTGTTTGAAAAAATGATTCCAATAAATGTGGTCTCATAGTGTTGTCCATCACCATGAGACCTAATTTCTTTGAGGCACTTTTTCAAACAGCTCATTGCCTTTTCTATGCTACTACA
>VDFB02248949.1:0-49018 GCA_007258455.2 Sequoia sempervirens | reverse complement strand
TAATGATTCATATATATGAGAATTCAAATTTTATTTTTATGATTTTTGTGCATGTAGACTCAGTCCCCACATTTATGGATTCAACTCTTTTGATGGAATTGATTTATATATGCATATTTGACCTAGGTGTTCTTGATCTTCAAATTTATTTTTCACTTGATGACTTGATTTGCAACAAAATACTAGTGATATTGATGAACACCTTTGGGAGCTTGTTCACCAAAGATCTTGCCCTTGGTCATGCCCTTAGATCCAATTTAACAATGTTTGTACAATTTTCAAGACACGGCAAACAATCATGCAATATATCGAGATAATGTAAATGTTAATATCATGATGATACTATGTGGATGTCAATGTCATAAGATAATTCTCTAGTGCTTTGTGACCTGGAGTTAGATGATCCAAATGGATTAGGGTTTGTCCTTTTATAACACTCTAACATATAGTTTGAATATTTTTATATTTAAATTGGTCTATAACAATTAATTAGAAAAGAGTCAACTTATAGTTAATTTTAAATTTAGTATTTCAAAGATTATATCCATAGATGTTGAATTCAACTTGAATTAATAAATAATAAAATGATAAATTAATTCTAAATCTTTAAAATATATATATAAATTTGTAATATTTTTTCATCTTTCACTAAAACATCTTATTTTACATAGTAATCATTATACTTGAAACAAACAATTAAAGTGGGTCTAAAATAAATGAATAAATAAATTTATATGGTCCACACGGGTAGTTGAGTTGGCTTGGGTAGTGGGTTTGCTCCCCATTGATCTCAGGTTCGACTCCACTCCCGAGTTTAAGAGGTGGGACTTCTTGTGGGCAGGGGATCTGACCCGCAGGGGACTAGTCTCACCCCAGCTTGCCCCAAGTACCCAAGGTACTGGCTATTGGGCCACTGGGCTGGATCACAGGACTCCCCTATAGAACCAAAAATAAATAAAATTATACATTTACATATTAGTTAAATTGTATATAACTTATAATCAAGAGAAAGTAATAAATTTAGACTTTGTCAATTTACATACATACGAGACAAGCAATAAAAATATATAGTTTTAAATATTCTCAAAGTAAGTATATATATAAAAGAAAGAATGCTTAAGAAAAAAGTCAAAAATCTTTTAAAATTATACTTTTAAATTAAAATAGAGAAAATTGAAATAAAGAAGAATATTGTTGTAAAAAGAGTTATAAAATTATTGTTTAAAACATTAACTATAAAAAAGATAACATAAAAAAAAGGTTAAAAGGTAGTAGATTGAAAAATTATTATAGTCCACAATGCTTCAAAGTATTGATCCTCACCAATAAATACAAAACATGATTGCAAATTAGAACAATACTATAAGCATTTAAGTTATAGAAACTATTTGTATGGTTAACCATCATTCTTTTTGTTTAAAGAAATTTTCACAAGATACCATAACTTTTTTTTTAGCACCTTATTGAGTTTTTAATTTTTTTACAAGATACTAAGAATTGGTCCAAACTACCAATCAAGAATAAACAAAAATTGAAAGTCCATTCGTTAAAATCATATAATGAGCCTCAAATAAAAAGGGTGGTTGGAAGTTAACTTGTCCCTTTCAAAGCTTGAAAGTAAATTTTAATGCTAATGAGCTACATCCATAAAAATGACCTATTGTATAATAAATACTAAAGTTTCAAATCATCCATGTTTGAAATTTTGATTTAATTACATTTCAAGTAGAAGAGAGGAATATTAGAGACTTTCTATTTAAAATTATCTTATCTGCTTGCTTCATAGAATTAGTTAAACTAGAGAAATAAAAATGATCAAGACATCCATGAACAAAGTACATCTATCATTCTTTTCTACTTAAGCATTCATCTCCTACAAATATCATACCATTTAAGAATTTGATCAACAAAAATACAAACCAAAAACACATTATAAGATCTATCCCAAAGCCTATGAAACACAAAGAAATCTGCATTCCTTACAATGAAGATGATATCCCCTAATTGAGACTCATCAAAGCATGTCAACCATTATCATTTCATCTATTTCATTGCAATAACCTTCTTGTATTACACTTGAGGATGCTCATAATTATTTAATTTGTATGATAAATATTACTTTGGATATTATTTATTGATGGTTAATTTGATCATGATGAAATGTAATTCATTTGTTTTTCTTTGACAAAACATGTGATTGAGAGCATAACGAGGAAATTTGAAAAATCATATTAGAATCAAGCTTTAAAATTTTAACTGTTGTATGAATATATACATTAGAAAAAATAGATTTACATATGAACCTCTAAATATGGAAAAGAATGGCATCCAAAAAATTCATCATTAGCAATTCACCAATGGAAAATTCAGCACCAGCAATTCACCATGGGAAAATTCACCGCCATGACAATTCATCGTGCAAAAAATTAATTGCATGAATTTTTGGCAGTTAATTTTCCATGGCGGTGAATTTTCCCGCGGTGAATTGTTAATGGTGAATTTTTCGTCAATGAATTGTTGGTGGTGAATTTTCCTAGAGCCAAAAAAGAACATGTCTCATAGAATAAACAATAGCTTTATTTTCATTCCTAGACCAAGTAAAGTCTTTTTTTAGTTTAAATGATGTCTAAATAATTCACATATATCTCTAAGCACCAAATACTAAAAAAAAATTTAAATGTATAGACTTAAAATAAATGCATCATGGCTTCATTTAAATTACAAGAGGGACATTTAAATGGTTGAGTGGGGAAAATCTTAATCTCTTGCCAAGTAGTACTTTACAATATAAAAAAATTTAAGTAACCATTTGAGCACTTATATCTACTTAAATAATTTTAAATTTGGGAACTTAATTTAATCCAATATTAATCATTGAATCTATCTCCATTTATTATTGATTTGGGGAACTAATTTCAAAGTGGGGAGGAGGAGGTATGTGTTCTTCAAAGGAAAGAATGAGAAATATTAAATAGATGTCCAACATTAATCCTTCAAGAAATTCTAAGCAATTGGAGAGCATAATTTAATATAGATAGATGAATAGGAACAATATAGTGCATAAATATAATAAATTATTTGTACTTGTTATTTAATATAAATTGTTCTTTAATGTCCTTTCTATTGGGACTCTATTTTCTAGTGTCAATTTTTTCTTGATTATTAGCTCTTTTGTACACTTAAGCCTCATTTTTCTCATCATATGTAAAAGATCTTTAAGATGATTCCTAATGGTTCTTCCTTGGTCTAAGTTCACATAAATGTTCTCCCTCTTCATCCCCCATGTTCCTATCATGTGTTAGAAATTGTGAGAACCCTAATAAGCTCTAAGTGTGGAGGTTTTATGTTCAAAATTCTAAGCACTATGCTTATGTGAAAATTTCAAATTTTCCCTTGCTAGTACATCATTTATTCTGAGCCAATTTTTTTCCTTTATCCCCACTAGGATATGATATTTTACCATTTGAGCATACCTTTCATCCATTCCTCACCGTCATCCATTTTTCCTATTGGGTTTTTAGAGTTTTCCTTCTTGGCATCCCTTTATCCCAACCTCTACTTTCTCTTGCCTTTGTCATTGTTTTGGAATTTATTTTACTGGTATTTCTCTCTAAACCCTTACTCAATTCCTATACTAAGTTACCTTTCAGATTCATAGTTTTGGTTGTCCCTTTACCTGAGTACCTCTTCTTTAGTATCTTCAATCCATAACTTATAGCATTTCATTATATACATTTTATCAAAGTCAGAGATGCATCCCAATATCTCTAAAGTGGTAGTTCTAGCATGAGCTATGAGCCAACCTTGAAACCCAACATTTTTCACTATATCATCTCATCAATATTGTAGGTTCATACATATCACAATTTGGGTACCTCATAAGAAGTAATACTAACTCTCAAATCATAATTCCTAACAATTTTCATTGTATCACCTTCTTAATATTATGATTTTAGACATGTTCTTATTTACATGTCTAAAGAGATGAACTCCTTGTTACCCCTAATCCCTAATCCCTAATTCCTCGACAATTTCCTCATCTGTATTCTCAAATTCAAAGATGTGGAGATGTCCTTATCTACCTACTATTGGTATGAGGCATGTATTACTCTCAAATTCTTACCCAATTAGATTCCACCACCTAAAAGCATTGTTCAATCAAAATGCACAAATTCAAATGCACATCTAATGATAACAGATGAAAAATCCCATGTTGTAATCAGTATAGTAGTTAGGTCTCAAACCCTTACTGTTCTCATGTCATCTCATATTTTCTATTTCAATGGATTTCATGGGCTCTACTCTATATTGTACACTCAAATTGAAAGATGCCATTAATGTTAAAAACAATGGCAATCATGAAGAGAATTATTTCTTGACAACTTTAAAAGTACCTCCACAAATCTCAAAGGGGAAATTTATGCTTGAGGGTATTGATGTTTATGATATCAAAGGCATGGGTAACCTAAGTGATAGAAAATGAAAATGGATCTTTTTTCCAAGACACTCAAATGCACTAAATAATATATATTAGCATATTTTCATTTTTTAAGGGAGGAAAAAATGGAGAAAACAAGGCAGAATGGAAAAGGAAGAAACCTTCTCAATAGAACCCTAGGATTCTTAATTTCTATATCTATGTATAACATTTTGATACTATAATCATCTAGGTTCATCTAAAAAAATTAATAACCACTTATAATATATAAAGAGTAAATGTTTAAAGTTAGAATTAACATTGATTGTGAAAGGAGCTAAGGGATGCAAAAATTATTCATACATTAATATTCTAAGGAGAGTGTTATGTAAATTTAAATATTTTATAACTACACAAATAAAAAATACATTTAAATATAAATAAAAAATATACACCATAACACAGGTGTACATGGAGAAAACCATTTTGGAAGAAAACCCCACACTTCAAAGCAACTCAATGTATTATTCAATAAACCATGATTACAACACAATTGTAAAAGAAAGACTTCACAAGAGTATCACCAACCAAAGATATAGAGGAATTATTATAGCTTAATAGTATATATTTATACTTTACACCAACCTCCATCTCAAACATGCCTAATATATACGAGATACAAAACCTAAACCATCAAAAGGTAACTAGGAACCTATGAGCAAAAGCCACCCAAAAGTGGCACCTAGATTATCCCCCAACTAAATATTCCTTATAATGTGTCATAACATATATCATAGGTTGGTCAACAAGTGTGACTCCCATTTATGGCTCTAATATATGTCAGACAACTTTTTACATTTCCTATGCAAACTTTTAGAGGCCATAACTTTTGATCTAGTGGATTGATTAGGCCCATTTTTAAAAAAATTAATTACTAAAAGAGACACAACAAAAACCTTGTAGGCAATGTTGAGAAACTGAGAATCTTTATTTTAGCCAAAAACCATCTCTATAGCCCAAAAGCTATTTTTTCTATTTTATATCCAAAAATCAAGCCAACTACACGTGTGCTGCCTATGAATAGATGGTTAACCATATCCAATAGACTGATAATAATGTTTATACCATAACCATTAAAAACAAGAATCCTAAGTGCATGGTTACCACACGTAGATCCAAAGTGACTCTACAAGGGGCCACTTCTAAATCTCAATTGAAAAATTAATATAGCCTTTTGGATCATCTAAGGAAGACACCTACTCAGATATCCATTCATTAACTGTTAGGTATATCCCTTATGCACAAGGCTATCTTAGATAAAGCCCTATAGGATACCTCAAATCCTACTGACCTAAATGTTAACCAATTTCAAGCCATGGTAGGGTATCTAGATACCACACACCATGTTACATTCACATAGCATGATATCTCTTCATAGAAGCCCACCATAATGATCCCCTACAACTTGAGGTATTTATTAATGAGCATAAAATAAAACGAGTTTTGATAGATGGAGGAGTAGGCCTAAACATTTGTACTCTAAAATTGGTCACCATAATGGGATTCTCTGAAGCATGTATTGATATATCAAAAAGGATCATCATAAGAGCATACAATAATGCAGAGCACTCTTCTAAGGGCGTTATCATCCTTCCCATTAGAGTTGGCCTAGCTATTCAAGATATGGTGTGCCAAGTTCTAGACCTAGACCTTCATTACAACCTTCTCCTCAATCATCCATGGATTCATGCCATGGAGGTCGTTCCCTCCACCTACAATCAATTCTTGAAATTCCCTTATAATGGTACTAAAATTACCATATTAGTTGACCCTAATCTTTTCCAATATTGCAGTAATTTGAAATGGAATCATGAACATCAAGTATCTATCAATAGGGAAGCCTCACCATCCATCTCATACCACTACATTGATCTTGCATCATTATCCAAATCTTCTAATCCACCCATATCATTTCTTGAAAACAAGGTTCAAGTCCAAGAAAATGAATGCAATGAATACAACATGGAGAGCTCATTTTCCATTGGTAAGTTGCTCACGTCACTGAAATCTTATGGTAATCCATGTGTCCTATCCAAAAGGATCCTAAGGTCATCATTCAATATCAACCTCCCACTACTTTCACTAAGTGGGGTGAACTAGGCAAGGAATCTATAGATGAAGACATCTCTACTTGGATTTAAACAAAGATGAAGAGGATGAAAAAGATGCTCAATTTCCAGTTGAACAATATGGTAAAGGCTTTGCTATCATGAAACAGAAAGGTTATGATGGTCACAGTGGCTTGGGGTTACAAAAACAAGGAATGATAAAATATATATAGCTTAAAAATTTATCAAGGAACAAAGGACTTGGGTATCGACCATTTAAATTGAATGCTCCTAGTACTAAATTTATTTTGAGTAAAGACGCTAACTATAGATAAGGTAAACTTTGTGGAAATAAGCATGAGTCAATAATAGCAACCACAAAACTATCTAATTCAAGTAATAAAGATGCTAATCCAATAATGAAGCACAAATGACAATAGAAATCACAATAATAATGTGATAAGACTCAATCTATATGCCATAGTTGATTCATCTCCATTTTTCTTTGTTTTTTCTCAACATAATATGCAATTTATTTTCAATAAGCTTGATGTAGTAGTAGCAAGATCTCAAGATAGCAAAAAACTTTGAAGATTGTGGTTAACCTTAAAATGAATTGAAGGGTTGCTTTTATAGAAATCCCAACTCAAATGGATTGCTAGAATTGAGAGATGATGTATGGTAATCAATGGATGAGGTTAATTGAGACAAGGATAGATAAGGATGGACCAAAACTCAAGAAATTAGTTGAGATTTAGGGCTTGGCTAAGAAGAAATTCAAATTAAATAATGATAGAAATTATTTAATTTAAAGGAGGGAAATGAATAATTAAATAATTAAAAATAATTATTTAATTATAGAAGAAGGGGGGATGTTAAAATATTAAATAATTAAAAAAATATATTTAATAAAAGGTGGAGGGAAATGATAAATAATTAAATAATTATTTAATTATGGAGAAGGAAAGTGATAAATAATTAAATAAATAAGGATTTATTTAATTATGGAAGGAAAAGGCCAATGAATAATTAAATAATTAAAATAATTATTTAATTATAGAGGAAAATGGAAATAAATAATTAAATAAATGAAATTTATTTTATTATGGATAGAAAAAGATAATTAGTGACATAATTTAAATAAAATTGATATTTATTTAAATTAATCAAGGAGGAATAAGGATAAAGTGAATTAATTAAATAAATAAAAATTGTCTAAATAATAGAGGAATATGACATTAGGGGATAATTAAATAGTTAAAAATATTTAATTATGCTAGGAAGAAGGCAAATTAATGATAAAATGTTGCTTGCGGGCTTAGGACATTTTTTTAGTGTCTACACTAACATTTTTGACAATGTCAAGACCTCTAAGGATAGTACTGAGACCAACCCTCCTAAGAACCAGCATACTGATGGCTAAGCCTGGATTGAAACCTTTTTGGACCCTAATGATTCCTCAATCTTTACCATATCTACCTCATCGCTAAGCTTTGTTGATACTGATGATAACATGCCCCTAGTCCACCCACAACTAATAGATTAGGATCAACAAGGACCATTGAGCTTGGACATTTTCAAAAATGATGAAGCTATAGTTGAGTTTATGTGATTTTGAGAGGGTATACCTCAGGGTGACCATAAATTTGGATTTACCATATACCTCGACACTACTGCTTACTTCGATGAGTCTACCCCACCTTTCAGTCGCAAAAGTGAAAAAGAAAAAAAGAATAGGTCTCCAAGTGAAAACCAAAAGGCACCTCTAGACCAAGAAAAAGAAAAAATAAAGGGTGTATCTAAGGGTGAAAACCTCTCCAAGGTTCCCAAGGATGGAAGTTTGGATATACTCCCTATCATTCAAGAGAGATCTCCACTTTTGGTAGAGAAATCAAAGGATGTCAATATCAGTACAGTTGAGAATCCCAAGATTATACACTTTGTAGCTTTTTTGACAGAGACATAAAAGCCAAGTTTCATCAACTTCTTCTCTGAAATGATAAATCATTTTTTCCTGGTCTTATGCTAACATGCCTGGACTAGACCCTAAATTAGTCCTTCATCATTTTCCTCTTCTTCCAAATGTGAAACCTTTCAAACAAAAAATTAGAAAGATGCACCAACATATTGCCTTATTGGTCAAGGCTAAACTGAAAAATTTGTTAGATGTTGAGTTTATCAAACCTATAGACTATGTTGAATGGATATCAAATCTAGTATTAGTTACCAAACCAATAGGAGGAATTTGAATTTGTACAGATACCCGACTTAAACAAAGCCTATCCTAAAGATGATTTTCCCTTACCTAGCATTGATATCATAGTAGACCTAACAACTAGGTACAAGATATTGTCACTCATGGATGGATTTTCTAGCTATAATTAGATTAAAATTGCTCCTGAGGATCAGCACAAAATAGCTTTTACTTGTCCTTGGGGTACCTATTGCTAGAACATAATTCCCTTTGGCCTTAAGAATGTTGGAGCAACTTATCAGAGAGCTATGACTACAATATTTCGTGATATGATGCATACCCTTATGGAAGACTATGTGGATGACTTATTAGCAAAATTTCTCACAAGAAGATGTGAATTCTCCATTTTGCTTTAGGTTTTTGTTATATGTTTTCACATTGATAGACTTTGGTACTTTGTTTTGGATATTTAGATCGTTGACATTAGAGTGATGGTGGATTTATTTTGTGATATGATAAACATTGTATGGTGATAATTAATTTCTGACATGCTTTGTATTAGCATAGATGTTTTCCTTCAGATGTTATTGCTATATATATGTTTATTGTAGATTAATTGTTATTTTATTTGTCAATTTGATGTGATGTGTATTGGTGTGGAGAACGGAGTTGCATCACCTGGCCATGAGCGCCTTGTGATTTTCGTGGATTTTCTCCTCAGAGATGGTGTGCTTTGTATAATGGATACTATATATATGTATGTCATTTTGTTTGATTGGCAGGATTGTAGGTACATGACACCGACTCCACCTAGCTTCTCGTGTCTAAGCTGCACAAGACTCAACAGAAATGTTGATTGGGAGGTAGTAACAAGGTTCATCCTAGTCTAATCTTAAACCCAGTCACAGTATATTGTTAGTTTTAGTCTGGAGTCTTTGGTGGTCTTGTTTGTGTTTGATTGGATTAATTGTTTTGAAAGGAAAATTTGTTAATTTAATGATAGATTAATATTCTTTAATTTACTGTTTATTTAAATTAATTTTAAATGTTGAAAATAAAGTTTTACATTTTATTTAATTAATTAATTAGTTTATTTGGTTAAGTAATTTAATCTTTGAGGTTAAAATTATTTAATTAAATAAATAAATAAATTAAATTATTAAGTTTAATTATGTGAATAGATTTAATTTAAATTAATTGTTTTGTGGGAAATGGTATTGTTAAATAAATAAAATTAAATAAGGAAAAAGGGAAATTGTATTTTAAAAATTTGAATTCTTTAATTCTTAAAATGCATTCAATTTTTGATAAGGAGGAAAGAAAGAATCATCCGAGAGGTGGTTAGAAGATATTTTCTTCTTGACATGTGTGGTAGTTAAATTAATTGTTTCTTGTTGAGGATTTTCTCGGAAGATTTTTATGGATTTGGGGAAAACATAAAACCACTTCACGGGAAATGAAAGAACGGGGTTCTCGGAAAATAAAATATTGATTTGTGAAAATTTGTGATTTCCTCCGGATTTGGCTTAATTCTTTCTCACAGGCTTTTGGATTAGTATTTGTTTTCTTTTGGGCATTGGTTTCTCCTCGAGGAGCTTGGAGGATCAGAATGAACAGCAACAAATTTTCTCTACGTACCAAGCATTATTTTCAAAGCTTACAGAAAACAAGTGTGCATTTCCCCGTGGTATTTAATTTGTTTTTCTTTGAAAAGATTTCATGTAAAGAAATTAGATTTGTGCAAGTTTAGTTAAAAATTGTGAAATTGAATGATTGCCTGTAGAAGAAATTTCTTATTAATTTTTTTTTTTTTTTTACTTCTCGGTAAATCACTCAGTAGAAAATTGTAGTTCTTCTATGAGAGTTTCAGGAAAACAAGATTTTATAGTGCAACCAGAAGAATATTGTTAAACAATAGAAAAGAATCCAAACAGATTAAAAGATAACTCTGTTACAAATTTTGGGAAAAGAAACCTCTGTGAATTGAATTGGAAATTAAAGAGAAAATTGAGTATTTTGATTTAAAAAATAATAATTAAATTTCC
Organism: Sequoia sempervirens; assembly: GCA_007258455.2. NCBI lineage: Eukaryota > Viridiplantae > Streptophyta > Pinopsida > Cupressales > Cupressaceae > Sequoia > Sequoia sempervirens. Next base: position 38,254 of record VDFB02248949.1, on the reverse strand, counting down.
TATAGAATGAACCCTGTTCAAGATAATAGCTTGTTTCCATAATTACAATTATTGTTAAATTGTGTATATATATTAATTTATATGTGCATATAAATTATATATATACATCTTCTTGTGCAAGTATATTTCAGTATTTATACTGATGAAATTTTTATTTAAAAAAACAGAGTTATAAAATCATCATACGGGTGAAATCTATTAAATTTTTATTTTTTTTAAATAACAATATTTATAGGAGAGGGCTGAAACCCCCCCATCCTTCATACTGGTGGGCACAACCACCAAGGCTGCGCACAGCAGCCAGGGGGGCTGTTGGGCACAGCCCTGGTAGGGGTTGCATCCTCCCCACAAGGAGGCTCTAGCTCCCAGTTGTGTACCACACCTTTACCTTGCCATAAAAGTTTTTTTTAAAAAAAAAAAACTGAAACTTTATAATTTGTTTTAATTCGATTTCTATTTAAAAGTTATATATATATATATGAATATATATGAATATGTATCTGTAAATATATTTTTATATAATAATTTATATAAATATTTGCAAAAATTTTAACCTATTAAGTTTTAGGGAAATAATTTTAGCATTATAATATGATTTCTTTAAAATTTAAATGCATGTAAGTTTAAGATTAACTATATTTTAACTAATAAGATTGGAAAAGAAAATTTGACATATATTGATAAGTGGAATTGTGAAAATTAAAATTAGATAATATGATAATAAATTTTAACCAAGTTGGCTTATCTTCATGCTAACATTAATTGTTTTGATTGACTGGATTTAGTAAATCCTAATGTAGATTCCTATTGTTTTGATTTGCTTTAAGTTGTGTTTCTTTTTATTGGGAAAATTGGGAATGTATTAGATGTACAAGTCTTCCAGATAAGTTGTATAATGTGGAAGTTGTTATTGTATAAATAGAATCCTTGTGTTGACTAAGGTAGTGTACATGGTTTTGCATGGTGTTTAGACACCTGGTTTTATGAACATAACTTGATGTTCTGTTATGAATGTATGGTCTTATATGTTGTTTCTTGTGCACCTTGTTTACCTTAGTTACATAGAGTTAGTGTTTTTCTTTTAAGAAACTAAAATCAGCACAATGGGGCCTGAAAATATTTTAATCGATTAATGTTTCGCTATGTAATCGAGGGCTAGTTCAGTCTTGAGAATAAGTTGAGAAGGCCTAGAATGTCAAGTCGATATCTTGTTATTTTAAAAGATATTCGATTCCGCCAAATTTTGCATGCGGGGCCGGGTTTCGTAAGAAGTTACTAGGCTAATCCAAGTTGGGGGCCGGAACCTAGGAAGAAACACCAAGGTAACCTATGCAACATTGTGATGACACTCCACCTAAAATAACAGTGACCATGTGAACTTAGTATATTTGATTGTCCTAAATCTGGAAGCAATGTAACCAAAAAGTTAAGTATGTACTTGTGTAGATTGGTCTATGGTTTTTACTTGTGTCTAGGCTTCAGGTATATGCTCCAGGGAACTTTATTACCGCTCTGTAGCACGGGGTGGACCACTGCGCCATGTATAGTGGAATGTGCACCCATCTGGGTCCCTCAGCTCTGATCATGACAACGAGCTTCATGGATGGAGAGCTCGGTATTTGGATATATGTACTTAAATTACCATTGGAAATCTTGTATTTGTAACATTCCTCAATTGTTTATAAGGATCGACTATTTGTAACTTGTAATTGTAAATTATTATTTGATCTACCTCATTCGGAGAATGAGTATTGTAATATTATTTCAAATGCAATGTATAAAAGAATCTTTTGTGAATGTTATACCTTCAATGATGAAATTCAAATGTTATGCAATGTTTACTTTTAAGTTTATGTTAAACTAAATACATGCAATGCTAAATACTAAAGTCATCGGTGGAAATTTCATAGTGTGTCAATGCTATTTAGGGAATGTTTCTTTTGATTAGTTACAAGTGCTTATACTTAAAAAAAAATTATCACTTCATAAAACAATGCATCGCCTTTAGGTTACAAGACTAGCATTACGTACAGTTACCTAAAATGTGCTTGACAAGTTTTCACCAGGTTGGAGCAATACAAAGTCAATAAATCTAAAAAAGTGTGTCTTTTCCAAGTAACTTTTGGAAAACTCCTTGGATATATCGTGTCTCATAGAGGTATTGAGGTTGATCCTACAAAGGTGAAAGTCATCATCAATATGCCACCACCATCTAATCGAGCACAGTTATGTAGTCTACAAGGGAAACTACAATCCATTCACAGATTCATTTCCCAGTTAGTAGACAAGTGCCATCCTTTTCAACATTTGCTTCACAAGGATGTTCCATTCAAATGGATAGATCATTGTCAGCAAGCCTTTCAACAACTCAAGGATTATTTGTTATCGCCACTAGTTCTAATGCCACTCATTGATCGAAAACTGCTAATTCTATACATATCAACTACCTCATTTGCATTGGGAGCTCTCTTAGCACAGAGTTTTTTGAATATTTGCATTACATAAACTTATAGAAGTGGTGCAAAACATAGATGTGGTACAAAACATAGATGTGGTACAAAACATAGATGTGGTACAAAAAGCAGATGTGGTGTAGGAGTTAACAAATGTGTGACTCTAGTTATGCAAATGCATTACAGAATACAGATGTGGTGCATAGGTATGGTTCCCTTTTCTAAACAATTGTGTTACAGAAAGGCTCAAATGTGTAACTCTAGCTTTTTTCCTAAAATCAAGTGTTGGAATTAGGGTTTAATAGGTGTAATTATAATTTTTCGCAGTCATCGCATTTAAACACATTAAATCAGCTTATCGATAACTTTGGCTAATTTTCTAAACTTTTTTGCCAAATTTCTCAAGGGGCACCACACTATCCCGTGTCATTGAGGCACACTAGGGCAAGTCCTGACCAAAATTTTCTTTATTTTTCTTTGAAACAATGCTCAAAATCGCATCATCTCAAAGAGAAATGTTACTAAAAAATATCCTAGCTCATGTTTCTACATTTTTAGACTAATTCCCATCTTTATCTATATAATTAAATAGTTAACAATTGTTTAATTATTAATAAATTTGTATTCTACTATTAATTAAATAATTTTATATTATTTTGATTAATCTACTTATTAGTATTCTTCTTGATTAATTAAATAAATTTTATTTATTTAATTATGTCACTAATTATCCTCATTCCTCTAAAATTATTTAAGTAAATTATTATTTATTTAATTATCCATTATCTCAAGGCCCAGCTCCCATGGCTAAGTAATTCCGCTAAGGGCTCGCTTGGTCACGAGTTCCCAGTCTCCCCGTCTGTGGAAAATGAGGGGCGGTCGCTACCAAATAGCCACGCAATACGCAAAGTTTACTGAGTACCAATCGCAATTATAGGGGTCGCATACCATTCCCGCAGCCTAAAAAAAAAAAAAATTATCCATTATCCATTTCCTAAATTAAATAATTACTTTAATTATTTAATTATTCATTAATCTCTCAACATTATCCATTCTCCATAAATAAATAAAATCATTTATTTTATTTATCTAATCCATTTGTGAATGTTAATTAATTAATTTAATTAATTATTAAATGTCATGCATTTCCAACTCACCTTCTAACTGAGACTTACTCTCAGTCCACTAATCAATCAATTTCAATCTACTCATCAATCAATCCAATTCACAAACACTCAATCTGAGTTAAAAATTCAATCAAATCTCTTAACTAAATCATGCAAATAGTTGGTTGATGCATGCACTCAGTTCACTAAATCATGCAACCAATTGACTAATCAATCAATTCCTCTCATCAATTCTCCGCCATCAATCTTTTCAATTCTTCCTCGAATCTAAACTATCCATCAACCCTAACATTTTCTATAAAATCAACCTTCATCCTCATTTGAAAAAAACCACAATCTTAAATATTTTGCTATCATATCCATTTGAACTTATTGTATTTGTGTACACATACAAATCTAAGAGCAACAATAGCTTACAAAGAAAATTTGAGAAGGACAATGGGGGCGATTCGATGTTTGGTGTGAGGAAGGTATATCATTTGATTGATCTTTCATGTTTCTTGCATTTATTCATTCTTCATTGATAGATTGGAATTAGTTGTGGTTGTTGTTTATGATTCTTGCTATTTTCCTAATTTTTGGTCATACAATTTTAGGAACATTAAATTAGACAAGTGTAATGATAGTGGGTTAACTAGAAACGTCACACCTAAGAGTTGGACATTATTAGATGAGATAGGGAGTATAGTGACATAATCATCCGATATTTGCACTCCAAATCTTTCTTCCAAGTATATTGAAACCCTTTGAAATTGGTAAAAATTAGCATGCCTTTAAGAGCATTAAACTAGATGGTTGCAATGAAAAATGGAGAATTTAATTTGATTCATAGGTGCATTATTTTAACTTGGTGATACAATCACACCCACAAAAAGTTATAATTTTTTTACCTAGCATCGATCAAAGATAGTTTTCAATATTTTAATCATATAAGTTTTCATGGGATCAAATTTCCTAGGTTGTTTAGCACATGGGTAGTTGTCATATAGAGAACTAGATCCTTATTTTTATTCTTTGAAGCATTCATAAGTTAGAATTGAATTTTAAGAATTAGAAAAGGGACTAACAATTATATGATCAAATATATAATTTTATCCTATTTTGTAGTATTAGTTGACATGTTATGTATGTAGAAATAGTCTCTGAGCATTCAATCTAAGGGGAGATGTCATTTATTTGCTCAACTTAAAGCTTCATGAATGACTCTATGACTAAAACACTCACAATTTTACCTGATTGCCACCTCTATTAAACCCAATAATAATAACAAGGTACAAACCTACTTGAAAAAGATTCTTCCATGTCTTTATCGTTCATAATTAGAACATGATTATATTCTATTTTGTATCTACATTACCCATTGTGTTGCATATACCGAAGAGGAGCTAAGGCACTAGATAAGAAGTGTCTATTTTTTATTTTCAAACATGGTTAAACTCCTAGCTTATGTATCAAATTAAATCTTGATGAATTTGATGATATGAAAGGAAAACCTCTAGATTGGAATAATGCAAGTATATGTTTATGAATTGTATATTAATTACTTGGGACTTATCAAGAATGTGCTAAAGTCGATATGTGATTCTAAAATTACATCTCATTCACAATAGTTACTACTATTGAATGTATCTAATTCATCCTTGGATCTGAGATGGGTTTCTAGAAATATTTCTTACTATCTAAAAAGACTTTTAGACATTGTATGAAAGAGAGAGGTCATTTATGCATTAAAATTAGACACAGACGAATTGTGATTATAAGAAAGTTCACTCAAACATTCATAATTCTTACCACACATAATTTATTAAGATTTAAAATAGAGATAAATATTATATAGAAAATTATAACTCTACATTTCATGACTTAAGTTGTTGTCCTTCCTTAGACTAATATCCTCCTATCAGTGTCCCAAATTTAAACAATATTTACTATGTTAGATGTTCTAGTTGTCACTCAATCTGACAATATTCCCAAGCAACTTTTTTCAAGCATATGCAAGCTTTTCCATATTGATTTGATAGGAGCACAAGCATAGGCCTATCTTTTGTTCTTACTCTATCAAAAAGGAAGGTACAATAATATCAAATGGGAAGCAAAGCTTTTATTTTAAAAAATATTTGGGATCATATTTCTTCATAAGATACAAAGATTTTGTTCACTTCTATTCGTTTTCTTGATTACAAGATTTGGAAACTAATGCCATAGAAAAGGACAAGGAAAAAGTTGCCTAAATATTTTTTAAATACGCCGCCCAAAGGAACGATGCCGCGTGTAGACCAAAAAGAAGAAAAATGGACCGGAGAAAAAGTCTAACAATTTTGGTGGGAATCCTATGCAAGCAAGTCGCATGGAATAAAGGGTGGATGGTATCTAATCTATAACTTAAAAATCAGCATTAAAACAATGGGCACACCGTTCAATTTTTAAATTATTATTATATACGAGGAATCCTTGAGGGAATGGAGTAGAGTTTTACTATTATTTTTATATTTGAAGGACATATTATATTTAGAGCTTGTACCCATTGAAAGGTATATTGGTTATATTGATAGGCAATTTATTAAATAGTAATATAGTAATGTTTAAACTTTGTCAATTGTTCTTGTTTTTTATATATGTTTGTAGCAATACAATATTATATATTATGTGTTGTACAATAAGCATATATTTTGGACAAACTTGACTATTATTTCGCAAATAATGAGACATTTATAAGTAAGAAGAAAGTGAAAAGATTTGAAATGTGAAATAAAGTAAATGTTATAGTGTCATTTGAATTCATTTTCTCCTTTATTTATATTTGACTTTTTTTATTAAGGTAAAATATATGATCGTATTTTGGAAACATTAATATTTTATAAGCACATTTATGTATATATGAAATTGGTGAAGATGGGTGTTGAAGGAGAGACCCCACAACATGTCTTATTTCATCTCTTAACAACATGCTACAAAGTTCTATTTCTTATCATTTCATTTCATTCTCTGCCTTAGCTTATTAGAAAATGAAATGGCTGCTCTCAATTTAATGTATTTGCATTTTAGAATGAAGGTCGAAATTGTGATTCAACAACTTATTCTAAATACTTGCATTATATTCAAATATGTGTTGGCAAATTAGGTAAGATTTAGTTTTCCCAACTCACCTATAATGAATGTTCAACATAAGCTTTTTTTAGATGGAGTATACAAGAAGGATGGACACTCTCGGATGTTGATGATCATCATCATGATCATTAATTATGTGATTAATTTTAGAATTCTTGAAAAAAAGTGGCATAAATTATTTTATTTATGTCTAGTGACTTTGACATATGTTGGGTAGGATTTTGTACCATCATCTCAGTGAGAACTTGCCTATATTTACAAGTTTGATTAAAAAAGAAATAATAAAAAAACCATAAAGAGATCAATCTCAATGTGTATGTGTTTACCTACATCTTAGTGCAAAATTTGTAGTTATAATTTCTAACAAGTTTCTATTTAACAAATCTAATTTATGGTGGAAAAATATTGGTTTCAATATTCACAAGTTTGTTGGGATGAAAAATGTTAATGCTTATTATGCTAGCTATTTTTAGACAAGATAAACTTTTCACAATTTATATTTAACTTGTTATAAATTTCAAGCAACAAAACAAAGTAATGATTAACTGTTAACTAATTTCATGGGTTTGTTGTTACCAAATAGAACTTTGTCCCAAATAAATTTCAACTTAATACAGAGTTTACAAAATCAATTTACTTTGGAAAAGTTAATTAAATACTACAAATATGATCTAGATGCCATCAAATCTACCAAATAATAAGATGTGAAAAAGTGAGATACCCAATTTGTAGATGTTTATCTTGCAACACTTTTTCCAGATATTGTATATTTTGGGCATGCTTGCACCAATAATTATAAAAATGACACCAATTATAGTTAGATATTTTATTTTGCATGTGCAAGTTTCTACTTATTTGAATAGAAAGAATCTTCTAGATTTTATATGTCAAATTGTAGCCAACATGTTAAACACTTATCAACTAGGAGGGAATTTGACAAACAAAATAATTTTACTTGATTATATGAGAAGAAATTAGGCTTGAAAATGCAAGGCCATTTGTTTAAAAATCTTGTAAGGATATGAGTTACTTATAATTCTAATTTGTAGTCTCAAAAAAAAATTGTTAGATTAAATTTATGCAAATTAGATGTGAAAATGCAAGGTGATTTGTTTTAAAAAATTGTAAGGATGTGAGTTACGTAAAATTCTAACTTATCGTGTTGATAACTTCTTGTTAGATTAAATTTCTACTCTCTTTGAACTGGGAAATTATTTTATATTACAATATAAATATGTTAATGTTATATTTAAAATAGAGGTTTAACAATAAAGTATAGGACAAAACAACTAAAAACAAAAATATAAATTGTAAAAGATGGAAGAAAATAAATTTGGGAAGTGAACACATATATTTTTAAAATTAATTTACTTAGGATGTAAATTATTTGAATGATAGCAATTAAGAGCAACAAGAGGCAGAAATGGGTGAGTAAGCGGATATTACTACCATCTAGAAAATGAAATGAAATAAAATATTTTAATAAATCCACAAGACCAAGTAGTATATGGAACTTCAAGATAGTAATAAAGTTGCTTTGCATACAAGCACTGCCTATTGGACTACCTAGGTTATGCTTGATTGGTATCCATTTCATTTTTTATCTTGGATCTTATGTTACAAATCGTGATCAAGTAGTGTGTTATTTTTGTTAACTATCTTTCCTCTTCAATCAATGTAGTCAAGAACCAATATTCAATAAATGTGTATTTTATTTAGATATCTTTATAAGTCAAACATTTCATTATCTAGTGCTATTAATTTCCATCAACCCTAGAATGCAAAAATGGCATATTCTATCTACCCATTCTTTTTAAAGTATTGTCCACTTTCCAATCTCATGCCTAAGATTATGCAAGATAGTCTTAAGTTGAGCTACTAACATTTTTATTTCCATTTTATTCCCGCTCCTATATATTCTTTTTTTATTTTGGTCACATGTAAGATTAAATTTATAACATATTATTCCCTTTTTCACCAAAGCTACTTTGTATATGTGATTTCCTTGACTTTCTCTTTCACATGTCCTTTGATTTCCACATTGGTTTTTGGACACTATTGCATGTTAATACCCTATTTACTCATCCAATTTGTACTATGTTTCATTTACATGCTCTTTATTCTATTTAATTTTTCCCCTAATACCATCTTGGGCCAATGATGGGAGTCCATGCTCTCTATTCTCTTTGGTAACTTAACATTTACATCAAATTCGATGCCTCTAGTGGAAAGAAACTTGTCTCAACAAATACAATCTCATATGCAACCAATTTTTTTGAAACTACTTGTGATCAAATATTTTTGTAAGCTCTCTATTGTCTCCATTTCAATGTTGATATATTGTTGTCCAAAAATTCACACCCATATAGCACAATTAGAGTGGAAAACAACCTAAATATGGTCCTCTTAGTTTCCCAATCCCATAATTTTATATTTTTTATGTAGACATGCAAATAATCTTAACTAACATAGTGCATCTAATTATGATCAATTATCATCAAAGTCTTCTATTAATCAAATAAAACAGTTTATTAGATTAATTCACTAATGTTCATCATGTTTAATTAAATAAATCAATTTGTTTATTTAAATCCCCAAAGTCCTCTTATTTGATTAAATAAATCAAATGCTTTAAATCAAATATCATAAATTCACTAACCCACTCAAAGTTAATTAAATTTTGAATTAATTAACTTTAATCACCTTCTAATCATCATTAATAAATTATCTAACTTTTAACTCCCCAAGAGTTAAATCAACCCTTGATTAAGTAACCCACTTGTACATGAAAATAAGTTTCTTTTAATTAACTAATTACCTCATTTATCCTCTCAAAAGCATATTCTAGGGAATATTCCTTCATTGACTCCTTATTTGACTTTCTAACCACAAATAATTTCCCTCCAAAACATCTCAACCATATGAATTTAGTGCCTCTTACATCTCAACCACATGCATTTAGTGTCTCTTACATCTCAACCACATGCAAAATGTGCTCAATCCTCACCCATTAGCATTGAAACAAGTGTCCCAATCTCATTGGCTCTCTTTTAGTCCCACATTCCTCCCATCTCTCCATTCTTCAAACCTTCAACCTATAAATAGAAGCATCCTCTTTACAATATGGATCCACAACTTCATGCATTTTCACTATATCCATTTTCATTTCATAGCAATCACCATTTTTAGATCATTTTTAGCTAAGTTATCATCACTTGGAGTCAATTCAACACTTGGAATCATATTCAACACCAAAGCTTATCAAAGGGATTGGGAAAGGGATTTTTTCCACATCAAAGGAGCACTACTCCCCTTATGGGATGGAGGTTTGCTTAAGTTAGACTAGATTACATGCTTTGTTTGGTTTATTTCAAGTTTTTATCATGTTTTCTTGTCTTCTTGATCAAAGAATCTCATAGGGAGTGTTTTGTTTGGTTTCTAACATGTTTAACACTTGTTGATCTTTGTTAGTTGATTGCACCACAATCTTATGCATTTACACTATAGGCACATTTCATCTTGCACTTGATCACTCATCTTTGCTTGTTCATCATACCATTGGAAGCTTATCAAGGGGGTGGGAAAGGGCATCCTTTTCACATCAAAGGAGCACCACTCCCACTATGGGATAGGTTTTGCACATGCTTTTTTTGTGCTTTCAATTATTTTCTTTGATCTTTTATAGTTTTGTTTGCATCATGAAGTATGTTTGAATATCTCATAGAAAGGATTTTATTTCATTGGTTTATGGGATGGAGGTTTGCTTAAGTTAGACTAGATTACATGCTTTGTTTGGTTTATTTCAAGTTTTATCATGTTTTCTTGTCTTCTTTATCAAAGAATCTCATAGGGAGTTTTTTGTTTAGTTTCTAACATGTTTAACACTTTTTTGTTGATCTTTGTTAGTTGTTTGCTAGAGGGAGGGCTAACCAAGGTATTTTCTTGTTTTTTGCCTAATTTTTTTTTTGTGTAGCTATAGAGGAGCAACACTGCCCTTAACTCATACAGTGTCACCTTTTCTCATAATGTTGCTATTGGAAGCTTTCAGAGCGCTACTTTTGCATCCAACGCCACTTTCACCATGTCACTTCACTTTTGCACATCATTGTCATGTCGTGTTTGCTAAACCGTCACATTTAACCTTTTTGTTTTATGTCTTATTTCTAGTTATTGACATAGTGTCGCCTTTGAAATTGCATCATATATGTTGTATCTATCCTTTGCAGAGTATCGCCTTTGTTTTTCTACAAAGTGTCACATTTCCTTTCAATGTCACATTTTCCAATTGCAGATCGTCGCCTTTGCAGGAAAGAAAGGAAAAATGGTTTGGAAACCTAAAAGCATTTTTTAATGCTCTTTGTAATAGCTTAGGTTTTCTATTTATATCTTTCATTTATGTTTTAGGACCAACTAGAGTTACTTTTGGGCTTAAAATTCACAAACAACTCAAGCTTTGTCAAAGTTGGTTACAATTGAACATTAGGAACTTACTAGATTTTGGATTTTATCAAAAATTGAACAAGGAAAACTCATATTTAAGCTTGGTGCTCTAAAAAGAATTCATCTTTATTTTGGGCTTAAAACGAACTTGGGTTTTCATTGTCTTGTAATTTCTTTTGCAATTTGTTTCATTTGAATGTGTATGCACTTCTCTCATCCTTCCCAACAATCTTGAGAATCAAAAGCATTCTAGTGGCATTGGTTGTCTAAAAAAAATTACCCACACATTTCAAATTTGGGTTTAAAATTGAACAATCATGCTAGTGTGAGAAAGAGACATTGTGTGTGTTCCCTCCTTGCACTTTACGTGAACTAGGCGGTCGAACTACAAGTGTAATCCCTCACTTTTATTAACTTTAGAGGGGCTTTCCTAAGAACAACTCGAAGGCAACTCCAACCGGTTTTTCACTCAAGCCGGTATATAAATGGATAGGACTAAACTGTCAAGTTCTCATGGTATGTAGGCCTTAGTCATACAATGTCTTTCAGAATGGGGTACTACTATAAAAAGTATAAGAGCCCCTAGTAGGATTGATTAAATCTTGGACACTCGCAAGGTGTCATGTCCCCAATTACCCAAAGTAAGAACCAATTTGTATAGAATCCAAAATCCTAAAATACTTGTTGGTGCAAGAACGGTCATTATGAAGTCGCTTCACATATGTACTATTCAATTGCAAAAATAGAATAAATCCTTTTGATCTCCGAATTTAAGGATTTTGAGATTTGGTGGTCCTGAGAAGTGTGTGTCATGGAGGGGAGCTAGTTTCACCAAATCTATAATTGTTTGCATTGTCTAGTGTTTGGAGAAATCTAAGTGGGGACTCAACAAGTATGTCCATTTCTATCCTAGGGTTGTGCAATTTGTGAGTCATTCAAATACATTGCTTGGATTTCAAAACTTTGAAACAAACATTCAACAAGTCATCAAAATTTCAAACCCTTTGGAAAGATAAAATATCCTTAAAGAGTCCAAGTATTGCTTGTCCCTAGGGATTTTATCCTTAGAGACTTCTAAATATCTAGGCCCATATCTCAATTTGTTCTCTCTAAAGTCAACCTAGGAAAACTATGCCCTTGATTCTTTGATTTTCACATAATGGAACTTGTTGAATGAAAAAGAGTTAAGACATAAACATTCAGTTTGAAAGCTAAGCAAGAAAGTGTTGATGTGCTAAAAAGAATCCCATTTAATCAAAGATAAAATAAAATTTAATCCCACATATTTTTTTGTTCTCATGATTTCCTAAAAGGTCAAGATTCCAAAGCAAAGGTATTTATGCAAGAGTTTCAAGTTTAGGTGTCACACTCAAAAATCCATAAAAAGATACATTAGGAAGTGCAACCTAAAGCAATACACCAAGATAAGCAAGAAGGTCACAAGGTTTTATAGGTTCATTCCCTTGAAAAATCCAAATATGTATGCTCAATATGAACCACTTCTTTGGTAGAAATATTTGAAAAGCTTTTAGAGGTATAGCGTGGTCTTCAATACTTTGGTCTTGTAAACAAAGTCTCTCTAGGTTCATCTAGGATCAAAGTCAACACTTTCATTTGTCACACCATCAATCAAATCCCATCTCACCAAAAAAAATTTAGAACCTTGGAAAAATCATTCATGCTAAGACTTTTGGTAATCCTCAAATCAAAATCAAAATCACCTTGTTTGGCTAAATGTGTGTGGATGAATCCTTCCTCATACACTTAGTTAAATTATCACCTTGTGGACAAGTTTATTTCAAGATAACATCTAACATCTTGGGATCTATAAGTCCTTTATCCAAATCAAATCAAACCAAATCAAAATCAAAATCCAAAAAAATCCTAACATCTAGTATTCCTCCAAAGTTCTTAAGAGTTCAAACATCCATATCATTCATCCTTCATTTGTCACATCATCCACATTTGATCCTTAACCTCCTAGATTTTATTTTTTGTACCTAAAGTTTAGATCAGCCTAAGGAATTAGAGGTTTATCTCCCATATTCCTAAAATTTGATCCTTATTTTATGGTCCAAACTAGGTCACAACACAAGAAGATCATGAAGAAAAATAGAGAAACATCCACTTCATGTGATTTGAGCCAAACTACATCAAAATTCAATCTTATGGAATCTACCATACCTTCACTCAACCTCCGTCAACAATCACAATATCTTCAAGAGGAAGGTTTTCAAGTGGAAGATGTCACCAACAACTTCCAAGGAATGACCCAAGATTAAATTGAACTTGTCCAAAATCTTGAAACACACAAGATTGTCAACATGGTCATGAGGCTCAATCCCACACAATACATTTTGGCATTAGCAAAGGAAGGGGCTAAACTCCCTTTCGATTTTGATGTGAGCACTATTGTTGAACAACCTCTTGGGAATATGCCACCCACATCACTTGCACCAACGTCATTCCCAAGCATCACCCAACCCATCATAGAACCAACATTTTCTCATGGTCCAAGTCAACCCATGATCACCAAGGGGAGTTCATCACTCCAAGCTCTTCAAACACATCCACTTGTCAACACTCAAAATCTAGAGGCTAACACAATCTTGGGTATGCCCAATACCATCCGACAAGATCCAAAACATCCATATTTACCACTCATCTTCCATGATACCAACAATCCCTCCAACTTTTCTGCAATACCAGCATACTCTCTTAACACACAAGTCTCTCTCCCCATGATATCACAAGGACGAGTAGATTTTTTTGGACAAGTGGGAACTTTTAATGCATCATCCTCACTTTTTCAAGGGAACACACCACCAATATTTTCATCATTCCCTCTTTTAACATCAACATCCCCACCAATCCAAGGTTTAGGGCAACCCCCTTTACCCAACATACCAATCCAAAACCAATCAAGTCAAATCAATCCTCCCATCACAAATCAAATCAACATGTCAATCATACCAAATCCTCCAAGCATGCCATTGATATCACAACAACAAGTGGCACCAATCCAAACATCTCAACCAATCATTACAACATCTAAAACACCCCAAATATCCCAAAACATGGTCTCCCAAGGACCAAGCACATCAATCATACCATCTACCACACAACCTCTTGTCATCACTCAACAAGCACCTCCACAACCACCCCAACAATCTCTCATCACACCATCTCACACCATTCCACCAAATCCTCCACCTCCACCCCCACATCCAAACATATCAAATCAATATAGCATCACATTGCAAGTAGCCCAGCAAGCGTATCAAAAGGAACTTCAATAATTTCAAGCTCAACAAGTTGCACAACAAGCACAATAGGCTACCCAAGCACAAGCACAAGCCTTACTACAATAGCAACAAGTCGCACAGGCTGCACAAGCCACACAAGTTGCATAAGCCACTCAACAAGCTCAATACCAAGCACAACAATCCCAAGCACAAGCCTTGTTACAACAACAAGCCTATCAGCAAGCCTTGCAACAACACACACAACAACAAGCATTGATAGCTCAACAGCAACAAGACCAACTACAAGCGTTGTTGGCACAACAACAACTACAGGCATACCAACAAGTGTTGCTTGCACAGGAAAACTTACAACAACCTCTCACGAACACACAGCCTAATACGCAAGTCATCCCACCCATCACCCAAGCAACCATACCACCCCAAAACACATACATACCATCACCTGATCCACAAAATGACTTATCCACACAAGTTAAATTTCTCTTTGAACAACTGCTAGACGTGCAATGAGGAAAGATAATGAAATCACAAGGAAATTTGTGTCCCTATCCATTTGACAGAAGTATTGTGATGGTTCCATTCCCCCAAGGATTCAAGACATCAAAATTTGATAAATACCGTGGGACTAGCAATCCTGAAGATCACATCAGGGAATTCCATGTATACTATATGGAAGTTGCATATGAATATTCTTATCTGATGTGACTCTTCCCTTGAAGTTTGGTCGATCCAACAATGGAATGGTTCTCCTGTCTTCCCCCCGAAATTAAAAAGTTTCAAGAAATTGTGGACTAATTCATACAGAATTATTCATTTAACATAGGCATGGACATGAGCTTGGAACAATTACCTGGCCTCAAAGGGAGAAAATTTTGTAGCCTTCTTGCAATGATGGCAATCCAAGGCTAACAAGAGCAAATGGTCTATGCCAGAAGAACAACAAATTGGGACTATCATCTCCAACCTTGAAGGAATCTTGTCCTTTCACTTGAAAATGCAATGCATAAAAACCTATGACCAATTGATTCCCAAAGTTTTAAACATCGAAAGAGCCCTTATAGCACAAGGGTGCACACCCACATACCAAGACAATCAACCATCAACAAGTTACAATGAAAAACCTCATACGTGGGAAAAGAACAAAAATTCCATCAACGATGGTGTCGTTGATGCCAAATTTGTTATCAATGCCCCAAGGAAGAATACACAACAACAAACGTACCAACAACCACAAATCAATATCCAAAACAATGCATCATCACAACAAAAACCTAAAAATCAAACTGTCAACAACCTAAATGCTCAAGGGGGACCACCCCCAAGGAATGGATATCCCCCTAAACAAAAATACACACCACTTGGGGAACCAATAAAATTTATCATGTAACAACTGGTACAAGTGAATCTCATCAAAATCATTGTTTATAAAAATTATCAAGAGCCTTAGGTTAAACCATCATGGTATAACGAGAAGTACTTTTGTGATTTTCACAAAATAAAGGGACACACGACAACTAGTTGTATGAGACTAAAGAATTTGATCCAAGATCTCATTGATGATAAGACCATAACCATTGAATAACCAGTCAGGAATCAAGACCTTAGGATATACACGAATCTAATGCCAGATCACAATAAAGGAAACAACAATGGTAAAGGAAAGAGTTACAACAATGTGAACCATGTTTATGACCATGTTGTTTCATCCTTGGATGAATGGGTAACAGTTGTTAATATCAAAGGACCTAGAGCCGAGTGTGGAGTCACCACATGTGTTGGTAGAATTACTATTCTAGGACCTTCACCACCACCCAAAGCACCCGCCGCAAATCCAAAGTTAATCCCTAATGGTTATAATGTCCTAGATCAATTGAAAAATACCCCCACCCAGATCTCCATCATGGAGTTGCTAAAAATATCGCCCGCACATAGGGACATCCTAGAAAAGGCATTAGTTGCATCTTTTGTCCCCCCAGATCTTGATGCTGACCAGTTCCAAGCTATGGTCAGACATAACACTACACCACATCTCCTCGCATTTTCTAAGCATGATCTCTCGACCCAACCATCTCATAACTATGCACTCCACCTTGAATTCCTGGTCCACAAGAACAAATTCAAACAAGTCTTGGTGGATGGAGGTGCAAGTTTGAATATTTTTACTCTATAGCTAATAAAGAATCTGGGATTCTTAGAATATTTCATCGAAAAAGGTAAAGGTATCACTATCAAGGCTTATGATGATCAAGAACGGGTGTCTCAAGGCACTATTCAACTCCCTATCCAAGTAGGGATAGCAATCATGTAAACCACTTGTCAAGTCCTTGACCTCGAACTACCATACAATATCCTCCTAGGGCACCCATGGATCCATGGGATGCAATTTTTTGCATCCACTTTCCACCAATGTGTTAAATTCCCTTATCAAAACCAAGAAGTCACATTTCATGGTGATCCTGAGCCGTTCTATTATTGTAAAAATCTAGAGGCCAAGTATATAAGATCCCCTAAGTCCTGGAGAATGATGAGGGACCCACATCTCCTTATATAGACCCATCCACTCTAGCCTCCACTTCTGAGATAAAGACACCCTCCATTTCAGACATCCCTAATGTTAAGATTATTATCCAAGATAATGGATGTGGAGACTATAAAATGAAAAAGAGTGCCTTTGTGATAGGAGAGTTACCTTAATCTCATAGATCTCATGGGAAGCCACAGCCAATTGACACAACATCTTAGGCCTTCAAAGTACAACCTACTACCTTTAAAAAATGGGGAGACTTAAGCAAAGAGGTGGTAGATGAGAAAGATGTATCAAGCCTATTATATCAAGATGAAATACCCATACCTGATCTTCCCATGGAAGATGATAACAAAGGACTACAGTTAATACATTGATGGGGCTACCAAAAAATGAAAAGCTCGAGCAAAATGACAATGGCCTGTTAAAACCCATTGTTCCTAAGAAGTGCATAAATAATACTGGCCTTGGATGTACCCCTTGAAAGCTAACCATTCTTGGAAAAGGTACCCCTATTAAAAAATTCAAAGCTCTTCCTCAATTACCGGTATCCACAGGTCTACCTCTAGATAACTATAACTTCAATATAACTAATAAGTACAATGAGGGCTTCATCTCTTATTTACCCATGTTATTTGAGGATTCCTCCCTTTTTATGATCACTACCATGTCCTTCAAGTCGAGTAACCGAACCACTGAACTAAATCTTGTGTACCCCCAACTGATAGACTGTGACCAACGGGGACCACTGATCTTAGACACATTTGAAAATGATGAGGCTCTCTCAAATTCATCAGACTAATGGATACTCTACCATATGGAGACCAAAAATTAGGGTTTGATATTGAGTTGGACACACATGCCTACTATGGGGAAACGATTGAATCTCTTAGTCACAAAATCAAAAATCTAAGAGTAATATCTAGGTCTCTAAGTGAAAACCATATTGTGACACTTTCTGACCCAAAAATAGTAAAAAGAAAGGACGTATCTGATGGTGAAAACCTCTATGAGGCACCAAAGGATGAGGGATTCAATCTTCCCCTTAGTGCCATCCATCAAGAAAAATCAGCAGTACTGGCAAAAAAAAGCAACCCGGTCAATTTGGGAACTAAAGAGATACCACACATCACTTTCTATATAGAGTCACTTTTGACCAAGGAACAAGAAATTATAGTTGCCTTTTTGAAAGAAAGGAAAGTAAATTTTGCATGGACCTATGCTAACATTCTCGGTCTTGATCCAGAGGTAGTAGTTCATCATCTAGCAATCTATCCAGAGGAAAAACCAATATGACATAAATTAAGAAAGATGCATCCATAGATCGCATTGTTGGTCAAACTTGAGTTGAAAAAACTCCTAGATGTTGGTTTCATATGACCCATTGACTATCCTGAATGGGTTTCCAATCTTGTACCTATTTCTAAGCCCACTGGGGGCATCTATATCTACACAGACTTTAGGGACCTGAAAAAATCCTTCCCTAAGCATGATTTCCCTCTTCCCAACATAGACATGATTGTAGATCTAACATCAGGGCACAATATGTTATCATTGATGGATGGTTTTTCAAGGTACAATCAGATTATGATAGCAAAGGATGATCAACATAAGAAAACCTTCACTTGTCCATGTGGGACCTATTGTTGGAACATGATGCCATTTGGGTTAAAGAATGTTGGAGCTACATACCAAAGGGCTATGACTCTGATTTTTCATGACATGATCCACAAATTTGTAGAGGATTTGTGAACAACATATTATCCAAATCAAGAAAGCATCGAGACCACATAGAAGCACTAGGATCTATCTTTGATAGACTGGAAGAATATAAAGTATGACTCAATCCTAACAAATGTGTCTTTGGTGTGCAGTCAAGAAAAATTCTAGGGTATATTGTATCAATGAGGGGAATCGAGATAAACCCTACAAAATTCAAAGCAATTATTGAAATGGAAGCATCACAGACATTGAAACAGTTAAGGGGCTTGTACGGAAGGCTCCAATCCATTCACAGATTCATAGCACAATTAGCAGATAAAGTTGTCCCCTATTCTCACCTACTCCACAAGGGGTAATATACAAGTGGGATGAGAAATACAATTAAGTGTTCAATAAAATCAAGGAATAGTTGCTAACACTGCCAGTCCTCATGCCACCGATCTAGAACAAACCATTGATCCTATACATATCAGTGACAACGCAACCCTTGGCACTCTTCTAGCACAACATGATGAAATAGGGAAAGAAAGAGTCATTTACTATATCAATAGAACCTTGGTGGGACATGAGCTAAACTACACATTCATCAAGAAAGCTTGTCTTGCAGTAGTGTTTTCCTCACAAAAATTAAGACACTACATGCTTTCTCATCAAATAAAGCTCATCACCAAGATAGACCCTTTATAATATCTACTCTCTAAGGCAACACTCACAAGGTGAATGGCTAAGTGGTTCATGATATTGATAGAATATTACATTGAGTATGTAGAATTGAAAGCTATCAAGGGACAAATAATCACAAATCAATTGGCGGAAGCACTTATATATTTAGAGAACCCCTAGTATTAGAGTTTCCAGATGAGTCCTTTTTTAATCTTAGTGTAGCAAATCATTGGAAGGTATACTTTCATGGGTCACATACTCATCATGTGTCAAGATCAGGAGTCTTCTTCATCATACCACAAGGATATTACGTCTCGAAGTCATATAAGCTATGTTTTCCATGCACCAATAATATTGCAGAGTACAAGGATCTAGTCATAGGAATTTGAATTATAGGACAGTGGAAAATCATGGTACTTAAGGTTTATGGAGACTCACAGTTAATTATCAACCAGGTCAATAATGAATACCAAAAAAAGGATGACAAGCTTACCCCGTACAAGAAATTGGTAGAGGATCTCAAGGAATTCTTCATCAACATCACATTTGAAAAAATACCAAGGGTAAACAACAGAGCGGCTAATGCTATAGCAACAATTGGATCATTGTTGGATATCCCACACAACATCCCTAAACATGAATTCTTGGTATAGTAGCTTCTAATACCAGCTTTTGAGGTACCAGAATCTGAGTTCATATGCAAAATAATTGGTCTCGGTGATCCTTGGTACCATGACATATTCACCTACCTAAAAATAGGAGCCCTCCCCACTAATATCACCCCAAACCTTAAGAGGACCTTTATTAATAAGTCATCCTATTTTGTTATCTTAGGTGACACCCTATACCGTAGAAGTATCAAAGGAACCCTTTTGAGATGCCTTAACCACAAGGAAGCTTTGATTGCTTTAACCGAGGTACACAACGGTATTTGTGGTTTGAATTCTAGTGGTATGACCTTGGCCAAGAAACTATTGAGGACTATGTATTACTAGCCTACGATGGAGAAGGAAGCGCATAACTATGTTTGAAGATGTTTGCAATGTCAATAACATGGAGACCTCATTCATGTACCAACTTAGGAGGTCCAACTGATTATAACACCTTGGCCCTTTTCACAATGGGGGCTCGATCTCATCGGCAAAATCACACCAACCTCATCCAATGGACACAAGTTCATTATCATTGACGCATAATACTTCACAAAGTGGGTAGAAGCCATCCCCATGACCTATATCACAAGAAAGCAGATATCCAAGTTCATCCTGAACTACCTCATTTGTTGTTACGGTGTCCCACAAGCCCTTATCTCAGATAATGGGACACCTTTCAAAAACTAGGACGTTCGTGAGCTATGCCAAAAATTCAATATCCAACATCACTTCTCCACCCCACATTACCCCCAAGGTAATAGCCAAGTTGAGGCTATCAATAAAACCATCTTGAAAATCCTAAAGAAAACAGTCAATGAAGTTGATCACGACTGGCACCTATAGCTAAATCCTACCTAATGGGCCTACCAAATGAGTATTTTCACACCTACAAGTGCAACCCCTTTCTCCCTAGTCTACGGATCAGAAGCCATCCTTCTCATTTAGATCAAGCTCTCATCCTTAATAATATCATTGCAGAATCTCATTACTAATGAAGAATATTGGGTGCCACGTTTGAACAAGCTAGAACTACTAGATGAGCGATGCATGGATGCTTTGAACCACCTGCGGGTCTATCAAAACTATCTCAAAAGGAGCTATAATAAGAAGATCAAGAGTCAGTCATTTCAAGTTGGAGAGCTTGTGTTAAAATAAAATCAGAAGAATGTACCAAATCCAAACAACAAAGGAAAGTTTCAACCCAACTAGTTGGGACCATTTATCTTCACAGCAAGTTACAAATTAGGAGCATATTAGCTATCTACACCTAAAGGTGAGCCTCTTTAGGATCCCATTAATAGCTCCCATCTCAAAACATTTTATGCCTAATCTTGCAAGGTATAAATCCAAAATACAAAAATACAAAAAAATCAAAAAAAAGGATTGAAAACAGTAAAGAAAAAAATTGTCCTCTAGTGAAAACCACTTCAGTGGCACTTTGGGCAAGTACCTTGGTGAAAACCTGGCAATCAGGCGCCTTGTGTAAATAAAGCACTTTCCATCCACCATGGATTCTTCAGCTTGTTTTGCATTGCCTTCTATTATTTTCCATCACATTTTCCCATCACATTCCATTGATCCTTCCCTTTCCCATATGTGTCTGCATCATAGTTTGATCTTGTGTTAGTATCATTTTCCATCCTAGAACTACTTGGCACATTCCTAAGGTCAGTTTTTCTTTCCTATATCAAATTAGTTTATCACATCACGTTGGGGGTATGTTCTTATAATTGTATCGGATCAAATTCATGTATATTCTTCAAATCTTTCTTAAAATCCAAAAAATCCAAAAACATTCATAAAATCATAAAGTCCAAAAATATTCATAAAACCAGAAAAACCCAAAAAAGTCATCCAAAACATATCAAAAAAATCCAAAAACAAGTCAAAAATAGAAAAATTCAAAAACAAAGTTGTCATGTCGAACTACAAGGCTTTTGCGTGTATAACGTAGGCAAGGTTGATCTCCGATCAGCCCCCAAGGCCCCTAGGTTAGGTCCTTTAGGTGTCCATCATAATAAATTAGCAATCCATTTGTTCATACTTCATCAATAAACGAGTATGTGTAAGTCAAATTGTGTGGTCTCTACGTGTGTAACATAGGCAAGGCTAATCTTTGATCAGCCCCTGAGGCCCCTGGGATAGGTCTTTAGGTTAGGTTCTTGGTCAAAATCTCAGAAAACACCAAAATATTGGAAAATTTGAAAATAAAAAACATTTGTAAAACATCTTGAAAATCCTAAAATAGCCTCAAAACATTTCAAAATATTAAAAACATTCAAAAAACCCAAAATCATCCATCCTGTTTCACCTTCACCCACAATAAACATCCACTCACAATAAACGGACGTCATCTTCAACCTTTGGAAAAACAGTTGCAAACAAGTATAGAAAATTGAAAGTGTGAACTCAAATGTCAGGGTCTTAAGTCTAGGTCAGTAGGTAAACAAGTTAGTCAACTCTTGGTGTCAACAACCCATCATCCCGTTAGTCTCAAAATCATCTGATAACATCGTGTCCTAGGATGTATCCTTCCCACAATGGACATCCAAATCAGGAGCTTGATTTGTCTTTGCTAACTTGACTAATTATTTTGTGTGTTGATCATGTTGGCATGAGGTTATTAGACAAACTGAGGCCCTGGAGGTTTTCAAGTCTTTCAAACTCAAGTAAAATGGGTCCACTATGAAGATTGAAAGACATATCCAACAGAGTAAGATTTCCAAGAAGAAATTTTTTTTGAGGAACATGACCGGTAAGCAGGTTTCCCTATAAAGATAACTTAACCATTGCAATGCAATCTACAAATTGCTCAGGAATACTACCAACCAAAGCATTCCATGAAATATCTAACACCCCATAATGTTGTGAATACACAAAGTCAGGCAAATCTATTTTCTTGAATCCACCACAAATTTCACCTGGAATGGTGCCACCAAGCTTATTGTTTGAAAGCAAAAGGTTATTCAACATTCCCAAAATAGAGCACTGAGTCATTATTCCTAACTATGTCTTCTCTGAGCTTAAACGTAGGCAAGGTTAATCTTTGATAATCCCCCAAGACACAAAAACACAAAAACATTTAAATAACCCAAAAATCCAAAAAATAGCCTCATAACATTTCAAAAACATCCAAATATTTGAAAAATACATCTGTCTCATTTCACTTCCCCACAATAATCAATCATCCATAATAAATCAATCATCACCTTCATTCTTTGGCAATACAAACAAAAACAACCACAACAATCAGTAAAAGTGGAATCTTTAAACACAAAAAATTAAACTCTTAATCTTGTTAGCAAACATGTCAATCAACCTTATATCAATAGCCTTTTAAACAACCTATCAACTTGCCACCATCCACTAACATGTCCTAGGATGCATCCTTCCTACAATGGGTATTATCTTTGGCAATCACTTTGGATACTTATCCTAAGCAAAACACATCCCTTTGGCTAGAGGTATGAAGAACATTGGCTTGTTTGTTTGCTTGATTTTTTCTTTTGATTTATCTTATTGCACTCATTCTTATGACCTCTCAATGATGTCTAATCAAAAAAAATTAGAGAGAAAGGAATGGGGCATTGATCATTATCTTTCATTTGTTGTGTTTGTTGCATATTCTTGTAATATAACCTTGTTCATTCTAATTTTGTTCGATGTGTAGAGAGGATGATTTGGATATCTTGTTGACTATTACATTTGGAGGTTTTTCCTTTCTGTGTTTTGGTCTGAGATGTTTGAAATGTTTGAAGTACACTCCAACAAGTTTTTGTATGTTGGGTGTGAATAGGGATACTCCTATCTATTTATTGAGTCAAAGGCCATCTCACTAGATACAACGCCATCCTTGTTGTTTGTACCTTGATGAATTGTATCTATGTGTGTTATCAAATATAAGGAAAGTTATGCTCTTTACATCCCCAATCACTGATAAGCAATACATCATCATTATTCATCATCATATCTAATAAAGTCTCGATGACTCATAAACTTGTTGGACTTCTGCATCTTCTTGGAATCAAGGGTTGATCCCTCTCATTCTTCTATCCTCTTTCACACTAACATGCTATCATGACATGCATCCATCTTGCATTCATAAGACATCAGCATACTCATCCTGCATACTCATACATATCATGATAATGGACACATCATTCATCTCACATATTTTAAGACATTTAGGATAATATAGATTTGCTATTCTCAGCATCTTAATTCATCTCATTTGCATTGTCAATATCATATAGATCTGTTAGTCTAACCATCCATACATCCATCTTGAACCTCTTTGTCGCGATATCAACCCTAAAATCGAACTTTTCACCCGATCTCTCGAGTGGGAAATGTACTAGTGTACTTTCCACTGGGGCATCTAAAAAAATTAAAAAATTGAACTTTGATCTTAGGAAGGTCATTCTTTGAACCAACATAGCAAGTAGTGTACTTCTTTCTACTGGGGCATTTGAAAAAAAAAATCGAACTTTGATCTCAACAAGGTTATTCTGTGAACCAACGTACCATGTACATTGCTTCAAAGAGAGACAAAATGTATACATGTGAATAATTTTAACTAACATAATGCATCTAATTTTGATCAATTATCATCAAATTCTTCTATTAATCAAATAAAACAGTTTATTAGATTAATTCACTAATTTCCATCATGTTTAATTAAATAAATCAATTTGTTTATTTAAATCCCCAAAGTCCTCTTATTTGATTTAATAAATCAAATGATTTAAATCAAATATCATAAATTCACTAACCCGCTCAAAGTTAATTAAATTCTGAATTAATTAACTTTAATCACCTTCTAATCATCATTAATAAACTCTCTAGCTTTTAACTCCCTGAGAGTTAAATCAACCCCTAATTAACTAACCCACTTGCACATGAAAATTAGTTTCTTTTAATTAACTAATTACCTCATTTATCCTCTCAAAAGCATATTCTAGGGAATATTCCTTCATTGACTCCCTTTATTTGACTTTCTAACCACAAACAATTTCCCTCCAAAACATCTCAACCACATGCATTTAGTGCCTCTTACATCCCAACAACATGCATTTAGTGCCTCTTACATCTCAACCACATGCAAAATGTGCTCAATCCTCACCCATTAGCATTGAGACAAGTGTCCCAATCTCATTGGCCCTCTTTTAGTACCACATTCCTCCCATCTCTCCATTCTTCAAACCTTCAACCTATAAATAGAAGCCACTTCTACTTGAAATCCATCCACAGTCTTATGCATTTACACTATAAGCACATTTCATCTTGCACTTGATCACTCATCTTTGCTTGTTCATCATACCATTGGAAGATTATCAAAGGGGTGGGAAAGGGAATCCTTTTCACATCAAAGGAGCACCACCCTCACTATGGGATAGGTTTTTCACATGCTTTTTGTATGCTCTCAATTAGTTTCTTTGATCTTTTATTGTTTTGTTTGCATCATGGAGTATGTTTGAGTATCTCATAGAAATGCTTTTATTTCATTGGTTTAATATTGACTAACAATACTAATATCTATCAATGTTTGAGCCATTTCTAGGAAGAAATTCTTTACATTTTCATCTATTTTGAATTAAGTATAAAGATTCTCATCCTCCTTGTATCATTTTTGCTCTTGGACTATGTGTTATTTTTTTATTAAGATAAGGTTGCCTCTATATATGAGAAATTTTATTACATAGTAGAACAAGTGAACACTTTGTTAGTTCGCAAGTTTGTCACCTAACTCTATATTCTAACACCCATGGAGATGACAAATGTAAACAACAGTTGAATCAGATATGATGATATTCTACTTTGATTCTCTGCTTTTGAACAAGGTGGCAGCTACCTTATATGATATGCAATGAATTTAAATTTGTGTTTCTTTTAACCAAAAAGAAAATAAAGGTAATGCTTTTAACTAGAAAGCTTTGAAAGGTGTATTCAAACTATATCAACTTCAACAATCAAAATTTTAAAACTTTCCAAATATACCATAAAATTCTCATTCACATATCAACATTTCACAGCAAGAAATTCCATACCGATAACCATTTTAATATAAATATACATTGATGACATATCCATAGAAACAAAATAAGATTATGCACTATAATTAAAAGATTATATCTGCATAATTGACCATGGCATATTCATATCGAAACAAAAAGATTTTAAAGAAACTTTTTGTCTTTCTTCTGAGAAAATCAAAGTTTGCCCGAAGAGAGAGAGAAAGAGAGATCTCCCCAGCCCACCTATTTAAAGTCTTGAAAATAAGTTTCAAATAACAGTTTCTTGAAGACAACCATTTAAACATAACATAAAATAAAGTCTTTTAAAGATAATTAAAAGAAAAAGAGCTAAATTAAGTTGATGCTAAAAATAGATAAGCATCATTCTCCAATGGCTCTACGCTCTTCATCTTCAACCTCCACTATATTCTCTGTTTCCAGGGACTTTTACTTTTCCCTCTTCCTTGCTTTGTATTCATGGTACTTGGTAATAACTACAGTAATATTCTTGCCACCTGGAGTAGTAGTTATCTATAACCAGTTCTTCCATTTGCTTAAGTTTTTCTCAGCATCAGTTACTGTTTGATCCATTTCATTCTGTGTTGTTTTATAGGACTTCAAATAGACTTCCATTCTATTGAGCTTCGAGAAAGATTCCCAAGTAGCTTTGGATGATTCAGATATATCCTATTTAAACATTTCTTTGAATTTCACGGCAATTTCATTGAATTCTAAAATTTTCTCTCCAAACTCATCCATTATATCTACACCCAGTTTATGACAATTTTTCTCTTATTTCAACCAATACGTCCAAATATTATCCCATTATGGTATTAGTCTCCTTGATGAGGTTATCATATATTTCCAATCACCATTCCAAATAATCATCCCAATTTGGATCGACTTCTTTGGGGTCATTCACAACTTTTTCTCCAATCAATATAATTGGATCTAGATTAACCAAATCTGTAACTTCCTTGGACAATACAAAAAGAGTATTTTGTTCTTTTCTCATATGTTGCAGTTTTGCTAATAATTCCTTTCTTCTTGAACTAATTTTAGAATAGAAAGGAAAAATCTCATCGAGGTATACTAAAGCATTATGCGAAATCATCTCTATCCATTCATTGGCACCTTTTGAATAGACCATACTCCTTTTAACCTGTTGCAGTGTTTTAGAATCAATGCTCTCAATATGAGAGCTAGTGCTTTCTTCAACAACAGGAGTAGCAATTAAAGAGGAAATAAATTGGCTAAGAGCGAGTACTTGAGATTGCAATTGAATGTTTTCTTTCTTTAGACCCTTAGTGTGTTTGATTAGAGCATCCATAGAGAACCTGACATGGTATACATCTCCTTCAAAGGTAGCAGGTCCCATATCCACATGAGTGATCTTATAATCATTTGTAGTAATTTCATTTTCATTCAGATCTCCTATTGGGTATGCCACTTCCAACAATTGGTGTCCTGAGACCTCATCATTTATTATCCTAGACATTTTCCTGGCCATTTTAGGCTTAGCAAAACTCTGAAGAAGTTTGGCTATGGTATCAACTTCTACCACAGCATAAGGAATTTATTTTCTCTTCTTTTCCACTACCTTTTTCAACCAACCTAGAGATGTTGTAGTTGTGTTATCACTTGTATTTCCGACAATAAGCAATTGTTGTTTGTGAGGACTATTGTCTGGGTTTTTAGATGGGACGAGTACATCTTCAAAAAAAGAAGGAAGAATACTATCATCAGTAATATTTTGGAAAATGTTCCCAAAATCTGTAGATGGGAGTTGATCTTAATCCAGGTTTTGCTTAGGGGAAGAGGAGGGTGAATTTTGCTCACAAGTGGACTTCAATTCGGTCACCTCCTCCAGTTTTTCTCTGCCTCCCCCTAGCTGCGAATTTGATCTAGAGGATTTAGCTGCAATTCTACCTGTTGAAGGGGTGGCATTCAAAGTCTGAGTTGATGACCTCGTCTCCTTTCTGCCTGAAGGTTTTGAACCATGGGTAGAACCCACGCACTGCTTCCATTTACCAGCTAGCCAATCCTGGGTTTTCTCAACAACTAAAACTGAGCACTCGTGAATATTAGAACATTCTTCCTTACTCCAATCAACACATATGGGAAATTTTGATAAAAATTTATCATAATCAAGATGGAGAATCATCGAATCTTCACATAATTTTTTTGGGATGCATAGAGACAACTCGAAATCTTGAATTTGTTTAAGATTTAACCTCATATTGCTTCTTCTAAAAACTTCAAATTCATTAACACAATCTTCCCAGTAATATTCAATATGTGGAACATGCACATAGGAGCTCCCACCATGACAGTTTTGTCTGATGTAACCTTTACTATCAAAACTGGTTCTCTAAAAAAAACCAAGAAAATTGAATTGTTTCAAGGCCTCACAGGCCTGTTTGGCCACCTGATTACTTTTGCATGTGAAATAAGAAAATACCAAAGGTAAAGGATGCCCTTTCTTACTCATTTTCAAATATTTAACATTTACCTTATCCATTTGTTTGTAGATTTCTAGAAACATAATAAGGTCATCTGGGTATCTAGGCAACTTCAATGGAGCGCCTTCAAATCTATCAATTCTTAAATAAGAAAATTTATCAAACTGAATGTGAAATCTCCCATATCTCATTATCAAGGACATAGAGTCCAAAGAGAAGCGCACTTCTAATTTTCCTTCCATCCTCCTGGCAGTATCCATTAAGAAGACATCATTGACACAGTGGTAATTTTCCATTCCAAACCGCTTGGTGAGTTGTGGAACAAATTTGTATATAGGCATGCATGGTAGAGGGCATCCTACATTTCCAACCCTAACCAAACATTTTTCTAATTGGCGACAAGATATATCAAGTAGGAGCACATGTGAAAAGTAGCACACTTCTGATAATTCAGCAATTGCTCTTTCAAATGATGACAAATAATTTCACCCCAATCAATAAAGAAATCCTCCTCACAAATTTTCAAAATAAATAAACACATCCAGTTCTCAAAGCTCTCGAAGTCCCCATTACCAACAACCCGAAGCAATAGAGTAATGGCATTGAGAATTTCATCCTTAAAATGTGTCTTTTTAAGCTTATGGGGTAATTGGGACTTACCTTTCCTTTCAAACTTTAACCAGGTTTGAGCCATTGAATTCTTGCACCAATCTTCTTTTTCTTTGAAAAATTCATCAATAATTGCAACAGAAATTTTCTCAAATGGTAGGTCTACTGGGAGGCCAAGAGCTAGAGACACGACTTCAGGAGTAACCTTGATAACCAATTACCTATCCACTGCTCTAAATTCTTGTGTTTTAGGAGTGTACCTCTTTGAAAAGGCAACCACAAGTTCAAAACAATCTATCACTTCAGGTATTCCACTAGCATTGGCCAAACCACTCACCATAAGCCTCTCATTCAATGCGGAAAATCCTTCACTCTCCAAGTGCTCCCACAATTCTTTCAAATCTAGAGGTTTGACGTCTATGTCTCTCACATTCAATAGGAAATTTCCTATAGTAGTCTACATAAGTTCTCAAATTTTGGGGAGATAAGCATATTGAAATAATGAGCGAGATGAGTACGAAATACAATATGCAAATATAAGTGCAAATCTCCCACCACCTCGCATTTAAGTTGCCATCAGATCTGCATGTACTGTATTTATGAAATACGCAATTCCCAATTTTTGAAAGAAGGAAATTGCTTTAAAAAATGCATGCTTTTCAATATGATTTGACATCTCTAGGTTGTATGGCACTTTGAAATGAGAAAAAAAGGAGGCATGTCACTAGGTCACTTGGATTGGTAACTTGGTAACCAAAATCTAGAGTTGACAGGTTATGATAACCTCTGACTTTGCAACTTGCTTGAAGACCTCACAATGGCGGACTATGACAAGACTTAAGTTGCTAACACATGAAGTTATGAAACTTGATAAACCAATGATTAGGTTACGAACTCAAAGAAAATGGTGACATGAGTTACATAACTCAAGAAACCCACAACAAAGGTTACGAAAACTAGGAAATTGGTGACCTCAAGAGATATACTCTAGTTAAAAGACATTAAATAATAACAAGTACTTCAAGGAGGGTGAATAGGGAAAAGAAAAGTTAGTGGCCTAAAAATTTTAGAACATGAGTAACAGTAGCTCCAAGTGGGGACAAGGACTATCAGGACGTAGAGAATCTAGAAAACCATGGCTTATTCATTGGGAAAACAAAGACCAAAACCAACAAAACAAAATAAAACAAAAAGAAAATATGTACAAAGAAGAGTTGATGAAGACTTATTCTAGAAGTTTTAGATCTTTCCCATTGTAGGCAAGAGGAAAATGAGTACCATCTAGGTAAGCCAAGTAAAAGGCATTTTCACCAACCACCTATCTAATTTTCAAAGGCCCCCTCCATAAAGAGTCAAACTTCTTATGGGCTCCTTTACGTTGTTTCCTTTTATCCCAGAGTAAGACTGAAACTCCTACAGCAAACCGCCTTTGTCTCACCCTCTTTTCAAAAATTCTCTTAACCATCTGCTGATGTTTTCAAATTTGATCACATGTTCTCTCTATTCTTCCAATTTATTGAGATACATAATTATTTTGTCAAGTGTAGATTGGAACTCACCATCTTCAATCGCCTTTTGTAAATTCAAAGTTGTGATTTCCGAAGGTGTGGGTAGGCTACTATCAATGCCATAAACTAGTTGAAAAGGTGACATACCAATAGCTCGCTTACATGTTGTCCTATTAGCCCATAATGCATCATATATCTTTTTTATGCCAATTTCTCTAATTCTCATCTACTAGCTTCTTGATGATGGTTAAATTTTTATTATTGGATTTTTCCTATCCATTGCCTTGTGGATAATAATTAGAGGAATGAGCTAGATTGATTCCATAATCATAATAGAAAAGGGTTATTTCAGCAGAAGAGAAATATGAGGCATTATCTATAATGATTTTCTTAGGTACCCCAAATCTTACCAGTATGTTTTCCTTCAAGAAATCACACACAAATTTGGTGGTAGTGTGTCTTACTGGAATAGCTTCAACCCATTTGGTGAAATAATTGATGGAATTCAAAGTATGTGTGTGTCCTACACTAGAACTAGGATTAATCGAACCAATTAAATCTAAACCCCACTATTGAAAAGGTTCATCAATAATTACAGGTTTGAGTGGCAAGGCAACAAGTTGGGGTCTACCAGTAAACCTTAGGAATTTTTTAGACTTTGATACCCAGTTGTAAACCTCCTTAAACATTTCTAACCAATAAAATCTCTGACGCAGGATTTTGAAAGTTGTCACAGATGTTGAGAAATGTCCTCCACATGCTTCCTCGTGAAAAAACTGTAATAACTTATTATGTTGTTCTTGGTCAACGCATCTTAAGAAAGTTTCGTCTACTCCTTTCTTGTATAAATTTCCATCCCAAATAACATACTTGTTGGCCTTTAGTTTCAAATTCCTTTTCTCTTTAGGGGGACAAATGAGTTGGGAAATCTCCATATGTTAGATAATAAGAAATGTTGGAAAACCACTCATCTACATTACTAGTGAACAAGACCAAAGGTAAGTTTTCTTGCTCAATCGGTTCATTTTTTGCAATGATCTTTGCCAAACCCTTGCATCTAACTAGGTTAGTAGGCTTGATTTCCAAATCATGTTCTTACACTCTAGCTATCCAAGCTCCTCTCTTATTGCAACCTATGTCTTGTTGAGTGAGAATATTTTTCATAGTATTTTCTGGCACAAAAACAGTTTTATGTGAATGGAGAATGTATAATCTGAAACTCTTTAAAGATTTCACTATGACATATGCTTTCTTTTCAAGGGATGAGTATTTAAGCTCATACTTTTTGAGTGAGGAGCTCATAAAAGAAATAGGATCTTTAATGCCTTCTTTATTTTTCTACAGCAAGAGAGCCAATACAGTATGTTTAGATGCATAACTATAAATAATGAAATCTTTAGTGAAATCTGGTTGAACTAAGGTTGGTGCATTGGCTATTGCAGCTTTTATGTTCTCAAATGACTGTTTCCCTTCACTACTCCATATAAACACTAGGAGATTCTTCATCATATTAGCAATAGGTTTAGTCAACTCAGCAAAATCTAGAATAAATTTCTTGAGAAAATTTACTTGACCGAAAAAGGATCTAGTTCCATCTTTATTAGCAGGTAACTTCAACCGCATAATGGAATTTACCCTTTTAGGGTCTATTTTAATACCATATTTTCATACAATACGGCCCAAAATTTTTCCCTCTATGACAACGAAGATAGACTTCTTGGGATTTAATGAAATTCCTTCTCTACAACATTGTAATACGATCTCCAAATCATGCAGGTGATTGGCCCTTTTCTTGGAGAAAACCGCGAGGTCATCCAAGTATATTACAATGATTTTATTCTTCAAATCTCCAAATGGAAGGTCCATAGCCCTTTGAAAGGTATCCCCGGCATTAATTAGACCAAAGGGCATTCTGTTATATGCGAAAACTCTGATAGGGGTAGTAAAGGCAGTTTTATGTTGGTCTTCGAGGGAAACTTCTATCTAATTATAGCACGAAAACCCATCAAGCATAGACATCATTTATGATCTAGCAACAGTTTGTAAGATGTGATCCATTACAGGAAAAGGATAGTTATCTTTTAGGGACACTTGATTTAGATTTTTGAAGTCAACACATATCCTAATTTCACCATTCTTTTTCCTTACAGGAACTATATTAGTGACCCATGTGGAATGATGTATAGGATAAATTATTCTTGCTTTTAGCATCTTTTCTATCTCCTTAAAAATGGCCTCTACCACCTTTGGATTATAGGTCCACTACTTTTATCTAAAAGGTGTCGCCCCATATTTCAGAGGTATCTTATGTTGCAATTCTCCATTCCTGAATTTCTTCAAATCATCATAACACCATGCAAAAACATCCCTATATTTACTCAGCAGAGAAATCAATCTTTCCCTTTCTTGAGGGGAACAACATTTTCCAATGCAAACAAACTTAGGGTCTTGTTCAGTGCCAATATTTATCTTATCATATTTAGTGGAAGTTTCAATTGAAATACTTCCCTTCTTCAGAAACTAATCATGTATATTAAACAAATCTTCAAGAGAAATCAGTCCTTTCGGGATTTTATTTCCTTTCAATCAAATTACTTCAGTGTCTTTATCATCCAAATTATTGATACTTCCTTCTAAAACATCATTGCTTTCATCTTCACTACCTTCAAAGAAGAGGTGAGCAAAGGCTTCTGCTTTTTCCATAAATGCAATAATCTGTTGGTCATTATTAAACAATTTCTAATGATCCACATTGTCGAGAATACTTGGGCGGTAAACTATCTCAATTTGAAATTTCTTGTTTTTAAAATCAGGGTGTGGTAACAAAAGAGAAGTCAAAACTGCCAATGAATCTACTCTAGTATTTTCCTCTCTAAGAACTAACCAGATGGAAAAAGCATCAAACTCATCAATACAATCCTAGACTCGATTTCTATAATTCCTTAGCCTATTATTCTTCACATTATACATCTTCTTGATCTACTTAACCACCAATTCAGCATCGCCAATGACTTTCAATTGTTTAATCCCTTTTTCTTTAGCTACACCCATACCAAGCAACAGGGCTTCATATTCAACTGTATTATTGGTGTTAGTAAATTCTAGCTTAAAGGCATAAGGAAATTTGTACCCATCAGGGGAGACCAAAACAACCCCAACACCTAATCCAGCAATGGAACAACTACCATCAAAATCTTAAGTCCATAATTCATTAGTTATTCCAAGGTTAACCTCTTGTAGGCATTCCGCTCTTGTTGAGGAACACATATAAGTTCCTAGTCCAATTTCCACAAATAGAATATCTGCCCTAGGATCCCCATATTTAAGTACTATAAACTTAGCCTTTTGTTCCAAGTCCAAACGAATCTTCTTTCCATCTAAAGGTATCAAGGCATGTGGCCAATCCAGTTTAATTTCCCCACCCAAATCTTTACAGAAACTTCTACTCAGAAGCATTCCATAACTAGCAAGTATATCAACCACAAGTATTGTTAACTTCAATCTCTTTTTAGGGAAATTAGCAAGGGCTACCTGAGCATCTTTAAGTTGGCCAATAATGGGAACTGGTGATCCATCCATAGAATAGCATTTCTCTTAGGACAATGTATAAGATAAACCAAGAGCTTTAGCAATTTGAGCAAGCATAACATTTTTTGAGGCTCCAGAGTCAATGATGCAATTACTAAGTCTATAACCAGCAATGAATAGAGACACATAAAAGGGTTCTATTTTTACAGATGAATTTGACTGAACTATAGGTTTCTCAACATAATTGGAATAAAATTTTCCATCATTTGGGGTCTCTTCGTCAGGAATTATTTGGGCATTACATTGAGTGGGAGGAGGTTTTTTAACAAATTTCACCTGTCTATCTAACTCTGCAGGGTTGAGTCTTAGGTATTTTGGTTGAGAAATTTGGAATTTAGTATTTTTACATGACTCAACTATATCAAATGAATCTTTGTAAGAAGTTTCAGGGGTAAGAATTTTGGGTACCTCTATTTGTTTAGGTTTCTTCTGCTTCGTCAAAATGTATTTAGGAGTAGAAGAAGAACTTGGCCCCTCTCCTATGGCATGTTGCACTTTGGTAAACACTGCACAATTTGGATCATTAATCATTGCATACACGTCCTCTCTTGATTCACTATCTGGTGCATACTCGAAAAAAGTTCATACCTGCATCTCCTTATTCGCTGGCATTCATCTCCCCCATATGCTCATTTTTTGACATCATTTGCATGTATCTGATCATTTTTGGGCAAGTAGATCCATCATGATCTAATGTTAAATGGAAATTTCACATGAGATGATTGCTCTTACTCAAAGATGGTGCTCGCCTAATAGCGAATCTCTGATTTGGAGTTGTCTTATTGTAATCCCCCATATGAATATTTCTTGGTGGATCTTGATATAGGGGAGGTGGAGCGTTTTTGGGCATCTATCTCTTAAGAGAAATAACATCATTTGCTAACCTTTGTATGACCAATTCTGTAGAATTCATAGGGGATGGTTTTCTAGTCTAGAGTTCTTTCTTCCATTTCCCAACAGTGATCATAGCATCTTCTATAGATATGGCCCTGTCTTGTGTCACTTGTAAATCTGCAACACCTTCTCTCTTAATAGAATAACAGACATCTGGTGGTAGGGCATTGATAAAAAGACACTTCAACAATTCTCTTGGTCGCATGTTCGCAGGAATTCTATTGTAGAGTTTGTTAAATTTAGCTACAAAATATCTCATAGTTTGATGTTCCTCCTTCTTCATGGAAGTCAATTGAGCAATTAATTTTTAGCAAACTTAAATCGGGCTTCAAATTTAGACCTAAAATCAGCCCAGTTCTGGATTGAACCCACTGGGAGATTATTAAACCAATTAGCAATGGCTTCTATTAAATATTTTACAAAGAGTCTCATAGCCACATCCTCATGTTGTACTACTAGAATGGAAGAGGCAGCAAAGAAAGCTCTAATATGTTCTTCTAGACTCACTTTTCCATCTCCTACAAATTAAGGTATAATATTTTTGGTGCCTTTTAGTAAATCATGAAGTTGAGCTCCCAAGGTTAATGGACCTATGGTAGTGCCCTATGGAACAGGAAGAGCCATGTTTACAGGAAAAATTACTTGTAATGGAGGAACGATTCCTGACAACAGAAGGGCTTGACAAGAATAGCTTAGGGTTGGTGATGACCTAGTAGGGTTAGGAGGTCTACTAATAGAATAGGCTCTTCGTGTAGGTGGGAAAGAGGAAAAATTAACTGATTCTAGGAACTCAAAATCATCGTCTTTAATTCATTTACTTCTATCTCCTCTAGTTTCTCTCTTAGAAGCCAGCCTTTCACCACTAAAGCACTTGTTTCTGGAGTCGCCAAATTCCACTCACTATCTATTTTGCGGAAGTTTTTATCTTGGTTGATTATCAAGAATTTGATTTGGTGTTGTATCTCTAAGCAAATTCTCCCTTTGTCTCCTTCTTTGCCTTAATAGAAACAACCTTAGGTTTTCATCCAACTCTTCTTTTTCTAACACTTGACTTGCTCTCCTATAGTCTTCTAGACTTTTGTGTGTGCTCCAAGCAAGGGTATTCATTTGGCCAATTATATCTTCATGTTTGTCTTGAAATCCAAGGTTGGGTTGTAGAACAGGGAAGATATTTTCATGGGGTAGCATCATTTTTCCCCATCAATAAGCAACTAATTTTAGTATGATTATTCAAAGGTTTCAATTCCCCAATGGAGTCGCCAAAAATTTGTTAGTTCACAAGTTTGTCACCTAACTCTATATTCTAACGCTCACGAAGATGAAAAATGTAAACAACAGTTGAATTAGATATGATGATATTCTACTCTAATTCTTTGCTTTTGAACAAGGTGGCAGCTACCTTATATGATATGCAATGAATTTAAATCTATGTTGCATTTTAACCATAAATCATATAAAGGTAATGCTTTTAACCAGAAATCTTTGAAAGGTGTATTCAAACTATATCAACTTCAACAATCAAAATTGTAAAACTTTCCAAATATACCATAAAATGCTCATTCACAGATCAACATTTCATAGCAAGAAATTCCATACTGATAACCATTTCAATATAAATATACACTGATGACATATCCATAGAAATAGAATAAGATTATGCAAATATAATCTTTGAATTACAATGCATAATCTTATTTTGTTTCTATGGATATGTCATCAGTTTATATTTATATTGAAATGGTTATCGGTATGGAATTTCTTGTTGTGAAATGTTGATCTATGAATGAGCATTTTATGGTATATTTGGAAAGTTTTACAATATTTATTGTTGAAGTTGATAGGGTTTGAATACACCTTTCAAATATTTCTAGTTAAAATCATTACCTTTATTTTCTTTTTGGTTAAAAGCAACACTAATTTAAATTCATTGCATATCATATAAGGTAGCAGCCACCTTGTTCAAAAGCAGAGAATCAAAGTAGAATATCATCAAATCTGATTCAACTGTTGTTTACATTTTTCATCTTTGTGGGCGTTAGAATATAGAGTTAGGTGACAAACTTGTGAACTAACACACTTCCACCTCCATTCTTATCTATCCACTCCTTTACATTATCTATATATATCCCAAACAAAGTAGAGGATAACAAATATCCTTAATAACCCCAATGTCACTTTCAAAGCATTTAAATACCTTTCCTTGTTCTAACTTAGGCTCAAACTTGATCACAAAGCCTATAAACAACTCTAGAATTTCCAACTCTTCCATTCTAATTTAGAATTTTATTCTAGGAATAGAGTTGGATGCCTTCTTGAAATTAATAAAGCAATAGAATATCCACCTTGTTTATCCCATACTTTCTTGATTAAGTATCTAAGAGTGTTGTGATTGTCCACGCCTAAAAAGGATATGAAAATCACAAGAAACCTATCCTAGGAATTGGACATTCCTAGCAGTGACTAATACCTCTTCATGGACGTTCATTTACTTGTCAAACCAAGGAACGTAAACTTTAAATGGAGCGGCACAATATATGCACTAAGAACCGGTTTCAGTCACAATCTACTGAAAAATAAACACTTGGAAAGAAATTTCTATCTATGCAATAACATAAAGTTCTCTTAACTCAATCATAGACTAACCAAAGCGGAAATCGTAATAGCTACAGTTGAGGGACAAACTATAAACTGGCCTTATGCTGCAGGAACAAACACAGGGATGGATTCCCGATGCTGCAGGAACAGTATAAGACTGAGCTTGTGCTGAAACTTCTAAAATGAAATCTAACTTGAATTAACAAAAGATAAACAACTACGCTCCTACAGATACTTACTAAGTGGGCCCCCTTAGCAAGCATCAACTAATTGACACAGAAGATTGTGCTCAAAACTCCATCAACTTTTATTCATAATGTGAAATCATTTACATTGACTATTCTACTTCTAAAAACTAACAAAAACCCTGATTCATATTATATCTTTAACTCTTACATAATCTGCTTCTCTATCTATCTATCTATCTCTTTCTCTGATCTATTCTATTCACCCGCACAGGAGGAACACTTATTTTTAAAACAAGAGAACAACTAACTAACTAACTAACAGAGAAAGACATGGATACGAAATGTATCCTGAAATCGAGGAACAGACTCATAAATGAGTTATCCGTTCAACCCGATCTAGAGAGAATCTAGCACTCCACTCTTTCCAGATTAAATGTCAT
>VDFB02248948.1:0-11115 GCA_007258455.2 Sequoia sempervirens | reverse complement strand
AATAATTTGCCTTAGAAATATTTTAATCATCTTGCATTTTGAGAACTTGCCTTAGAATTTTTTTTTTTTTGTTTCCCAGTGGAGAGGAATTTTTTTATCAACTTCGTTTGGAAGAATTTACTCATTCCCGGCACACCTTATTTCTCACTTCATACTTCACACTTGAAAGGCAATTTTATTAAAATTTCTAACGCCTTAGAGGAGTTCTCCAACACTTAGAAAATATTTCACTTTCTACTTGAGGCGCCTAGCACACTTCATTTTATTCCACCACCTTAGGCGTATCACACTTGAAGAAAATTACGCCTAGCATATGCCTTAGAAAATATTTTTAACACCTTATGACTCCCATCTCCCTAGGCGCATATAGCATTTTACTTCCACCACCCTCAAATATATCACTTCACCACGCCTTAGGAAATTCCAACGCCTTCAAGATATTTAAAATCACCTTAGGCGCCTAACATATTTGGAGAAAAATCACGCCTAACTCACCTTGGGCGCATTCTTAGTGTGGAGGAGGATAACGCTTTGGACTTTACCATCTTTCACCATGTCTAGGTAACACTTTCATCTAAATTACCACCCTCATTCACTTTTCACATCCAAACATGGGCGCATTTCTATGTAGGAGGAGGATGACCTTTCAGCTTCCCGTTTTTTGTCCTCATGTGAGCTCATTTGGGCGCATTTAGGAGGGTGAGGAGGACGAGTTTGCAAGCTGGGCGCATTTTGCATGTGATGAAGGATAAAAACTTTGACTTTTGTTGACTCCTTGCAACCTTGGGCGCATTTTACCCCTGTTGGTGGATGAACTCTCCAACGTCCTTGGGTGACTCTTCGCCTTCCAAATTTTCGTCTTGACATGCACAAGTTTGGGCGCATTTTGGCCTTGGAGAAGGATGAAAACGTTTGACCTTGTTGACTTTTCCTGCCTTGGGCGCATTTTAATGCCTGAGAAGGATAAACTTCAAGCTGGGCGCATTTGGAGGGGTGAGGCGGATTTCTCATGCCTTAGAAACTTTTTTCAACCTTCTGAGCTTTCCTTTTGGGCGCATTTCCTCATGCCTGCAGGACGAACAATGTTGACTTTCTTTGACTTCTTCATCTTGGGCGCATTTTGCCCCCTGAGCAGGATGAACTTGTATCTTGGAATTTTTTATGCCTCTTCATCAATCTGGGCGCATTTTGCCAGGCCTGCTGGAGGAAACTCCAGACTTAGACAAATTTTCATCATCCTCCGCCAGTATCGTGCCCTGCTATTTATAGTAATTCTTCTCAATTTTGCACTTCTGAAGCTTGGATCAACTTGAAATTTCAAACATAGCTTCTTCATGACCCTATCAACCTGTCGACATTGCCACTTCTAGTCACCCTGCTATTTATAGCCTGTTTCTGAAGGTGGCTTACTATAAATAGTAAGCTCCGATTGAGTTGAAATTTTGATGAGGCGCTCCTCACCACGTGACTTGTTGGCTGACACTGACGCATGCAACTGATTTACTATTTTTAGCACGTTTCCAATTACTATAAATAGTAAGTGCTCCGTTTGACTTGAAATTTCACCAGCAGATAGCCTGAAGAACGCTGATTGCGGTGGTTTACACCGGATTTCGAAGATTTTGACTTTTGATGCCTATTTTTTTAGGCTCAGGCTGAAACCTAATTTGCATTGCATGCGTATCAAAAAGATCTCCGTTTGTCTACGTTTTACGAAGCGCGCTAGCGATCGGCTGTTGAGATCTAAGCTATTTGGGAAATTAAGGCTGTCCGGGTTACACTGCTAAAATAGCAAGTTCCTTCTTGAGTGGGAATCTACGCTGCATGTCACACGCACCATCGCCCGAAGGTCTCGAAAAACCATCCCGGGGAATCTGGAGCATGCCGAAAGTACGTCATGCAAACCCTAAAATAGCCTCGGAGAAATTTGAATCACGAAGTAATTAAGTACCGTCTTGCATGTTTATACCATCAGCGAAGGTCTCGAAAAACCCAAAAGGGGCATATCCAGGCATGCAAAGAAAATCTACGCATCTAGACCACAGAAATTACGTCTTGGGAAGCGGTACTAAAATAGTAAGTCACCGTGCGATTTTTATTTCAAATTTGGCGTAAAAGCGATCAGATATACTCTGAATGCCGTGTGATGATCGGAATCTCAAAATAGTGACAAATTGCCACAATTTCACACTTTACTAAAAATAGTACCTTGGAATTCGATGAAAAGGTTTGGAAGCTTCTTGGATACTGTGACAACTTTATCGTTAAGTTCAATTCAATTCGCGACTCTATTTGCCCTGAATTGGTGAAAAGAGTTCAAAACCTAATTTTAGACTTGGCCAACATTTTCGGCGTTTAAAGCTCAATGTGAGGACCTACAACCCGAAGAGCGGACACAGGAAAAGAAACCAGGCGAGAGGAGAAGAAGCCAAAACCAAAAGACGAACCCGGGAGCAAAAGAGGTAGGGGTCCCCATCTTGAATGGGCGATGTGTGAAAAAGGTCTGCGTCGGCGACTCCAAGTGTTGAAAAACACTTGGGAATTGAACTTAGATTGGTCTTCCTCAGAGCCATCATCACCCGGAAAGGACACTAGCGAAAGGGAGAATAATCCGATATTGGATCAAAACACTTTCATCTAAAACCATGTGAGTGTGTGCAGTCGTTCCATCTCTAAACCATATCGACTTCTGGGATCGGCCGTGGCAGGTTATATAAATATCTTCACTTCAAAAGCATCCTGGACATTGCTTCGCTGCCAGTCAGGCGTCCATAGCCCCGACGAGGTTATCGCTACAATTCTCACGAATATTGCTCCACTGCCGGTCGGGCGTCCATAGCCCCGGTGGAGTTACTCGTATGTTCCCAAAACCAATATTTCATAATATTTCTTTCATTTTCATTTCCTCATTTTTTGTTTTCAAATATTTCTTTTAAGCACATTTTCTTTTCTTCATTTGATTTCTTCGTCAATTCCTTGATTGGGCGGGCAATGAAGCCTCAATGGGTTTGAAATTGTATTGTATTTGAAGCAAGATGTAAGATTTTCACCTGCTGAGACCTCTCCCAAGAAACCAAAATGACTCAGAATGGAGATAGGTAAGATTTTTAAGGTTTTTAGACTCGTGTGTTAAGATACAATAGCGGGTTAACCTCCCGAGACGAGTTCAATCACTGACTGGATGATAACAAGAGGAAAACAATCTTAGTCCTTTTCAAAAATTTATGCAAATTCCAGTGAAAGGAACCACGTTGTGAAAGTTAAAACATCATCACCTCATCGCAACGGGAAAACCCTAAATCCTGCCCATTCCCAAAACCAAAACCACTTGAGCGGACAACTCAAGGGACGGAAACGCCAAACCAAAAACCCAAAGGGCAACAAACCAAAACCAAAATAAAGGAAAACCGGAAAGCAAACAAACGAGAAAGCAAACGAACAAGAAAGCAAACCCTAATCTAACTATTTTACAAAGTAGGCTCTTGGAGATAACCTAGGACTGGAAATAATGCTTGAGGAACTGTCCGTTGACGGGCAACGGGACATCCTCCCCTGTCAAAGTACGCAATCTGAATGCATTATCCCCAAGGATTTCAGAAATCTGATACGGGCCCAACCACAACTTATCAAACTTGTCATGATCACCTTTCTTCTCGTGGGCCTTGTCCCAATATAAAACCAAGTCAGAAATCCTGAATGACTTGATCTTTGCCTGTTTATCGAACCATCTCTTCACTATAGCCTGGTGTTTTGTTAGATTCTCAAGTGCCTCATCTCTCTTCTCTTCTAGATGCATTAATTGAGACAATCTTGTCTGAACTTGATCCTCTCCTTCGAGGTATTCTTGAATGAACTGGAGAGTAGGGATCCTTAACTGGACTGGGAAAACTGGATCCCGTCCATAAACCAAATGGTAGGGTGACGTCCCTAAAGAACTCTTTGTTCTTATTTTGTCTGCCCAAAGAGCAAACCTCAACTGTGTGTGCCAATCTTTCGGATTCTTGTCCAGTAACTTCTTAATGGCATTCAATAAGTTCTTGTTCGTGGACTCTGCTAGTCCATTCCCCTGCAGATAGTAATTGGAGGAAAACTTCAATGTAATTCTGTACTCA
This sequence comes from Sequoia sempervirens, assembly GCA_007258455.2. Taxonomy (NCBI): domain Eukaryota; kingdom Viridiplantae; phylum Streptophyta; class Pinopsida; order Cupressales; family Cupressaceae; genus Sequoia; species Sequoia sempervirens. Next base: position 7,003 of record VDFB02248948.1, on the reverse strand, counting down.
AAAGCCCAATTGGAAAACTTCAGCGACGAGAAAGGTGAACCGTTATCGCTGACTAGGACATGGGGGCACCCAAACCTTGTGACAATATTTTCTTCAAGAAACCTGATAACCACATCTGAAGTGCACTGCTTCAGGGCCTGAGCTTCTGTCCATTTGGTGCAGTAGTCTGTCGCTGTCAAAATATATCTGTGTTGTCCTGATGATGGTGGATTGATCACACCAATAAAATCTAAACCCCACTTTGCAAAAGGTCTCACTTCAATCACTGGTTGCAAAGGCATAGCGGGATGCCTTCCTCTATTAGGTCAAATACCGTGCATACGCGATGCTCTCACGTTTATAAGGTTCCTTTGAAAGCGGGCCAATGGGCGCCATCCAGCCTGCAGGATTTGATAGCCGCCAGACTTCCTCCTCGCGGTCCTGCCCAAACTTTCATGAAGTGCTCCATTAATCAAGCGGTTTTGTTTTCCTACATCTCAAATAACCCTTTCATAATTCTTTTCCCTTGTAACCGGACCGGCTAAATCTTTGGCTTTATTCTTAATGCTCGGCCGGATCGATTCAGTGTCTCCGATCGCAGCACGTCACCTTTATTTTCATTCTCCTGAGATAATTTCTCCGTCAGTATAAGCTCGGCGAACTACTCTCGACCGACTCATTGCAATCGTCTGAGCCAAAGCTTGTCCTCGGACCAACTTCATAGGCTGTATCTCAATATCATACTCTTGCAAAGTGGCGACCCACTTTCCTCTTCTTTCACCTAACTCATTCTGCATCAATAAAATCTTCACCGTGGCGTCTGGAACAATCGCATGGATCTTGCTCCTCAAGATGTAATGTCTAAATTTCTTGACGGCCTTTACTAAAGCATACGCCTGCTTTTCAATGCTTGGATACCTTAATTCTGCTTCTTTCAAGGGTGAGCTCATAAAAGCAATTGGGTGCTCATCTTTTTCTTCAGTTCTTTGAGTTAGTACTGCTGCACAGGTGTGTTCTGAGGCAAATGAATACAAATAGAACGGCTTCGTGTAGTCTGGACTGACCAGCACTGGAGCGTCCACTATAGCTTGCTTGATTTCATCAAAAGCCTTTCTAGTCTGTGGAGTCCACTCAACCTTTGCATCTTTCTTCAACATTGCGTTCAGGGGCCTCACTATCTCGGCAAATCCGGTTATAAATTTTCTGACAAAATTGATTTTTCCGAAGAATGACCTTAATTCTTTCTGAGTGCTTGGCAAACCAATCCTTGAGATAGCTTCAATACGTTCAGGGTCAATTGATAGTTCTTCTCCTCGGTATTTACTTTAACGCAACAAATTTTGCCTTCTGCGTATCAAACATTTAGGGAGACACCAAACCTTCTACATCTCTGAAATATCTTTCTTAAATCCTCAATATGATCTCCTCTTTTCTTTGAGAACACAGTCAAGTCATCCATGTAAATAATAATGCACTTTCCAACAAGGTCTCGAAAAGCGATGTCCATTGCTCGGGCCGGAAAGTGGCCTCCCCGCTGCTGATTAGGCCAAAGGCATTCTCTCTCGAAAATGTTCCCCATTTCGTGGTGAACGCTGTCTTCAATCTATCCTCATGTTCAACCATCACTTGGTTGTATCCTGAATATCCGTCCAGGAAGGACATCATTTGTGAGCCATTCACTATTTGCAACACCTCGTCTAATGAAGGCAAGGGATAATTATCTTTCTCAGAGGCCCTGTTCAAATTGCGGAAGTCGACGCATAACCTTATCTCTCCATTCTTCTTTCTGACTGGTACTAGATTGGCGACCCACGTGGAGTGCCTTACTGGAAAGATAATCCTGGCTGAAAGGAGCTTCTTGACTTCCTGATAAATCAACGGTTCTAGCAATGGATTTACTGGCCTCTGCCTTTGTCTGAATGGCTTACTGCTTGGTTTTAATGGAATTGTATGTGTAATCAGTGATGTATCATATGTCTTGAGATCTTCATATCCCCAGGCTATCACCTCTGGAAATTCTTTCATGACCTTTAAGATACCTTCTTTCTCTTCAGGTGTGCAAACCTTTCCAATGAAAACGTTCTTCACTTGTTCATTTGTTCCTAGATTGACAGGTTCACAATCATTGCCTTGCGTGCTTTGATTTCTACTCAGCCTGTCAGTATCAAATAGCCTTTCCAATTCAACCATCCCTCTTGGGATTACATTAGTCTTCAAATTCAAAATACCCTCTGTGTCATATTCTGCTTCTTTCGTGTCTTCCTCATCAATGATTTGTGCTTCAAACACTCCTGAGTTTGTGAGAAAGTCCAGAATTTGCTTGTCGTCCTCGAACACTTGGAAATTCTTTATGTTATCAGGGATTGCCGGGGTTGAAACCAACTCCACTGTGAACTTCTTCAATCCTTCCATTGCCAATGGCTCCAAAGAACTGGCAGCTTGTGCCAAAGAGTTTGCAACGGTATTTTTTAGATCTGTAGACTTGCTTTATGTTGAATGCATCGAAACTTTCTATCAGGTCCCAGACTCTATTCCGATAGCGGCTCAGTCTCTTGTCATGGCAGGCGAATTGCTTCCTTACTTGTCGGACCACTATGTCAGAATCTCCAATAGCATGTACAATCTTAGCCCCCTTCTGAATTGCAAGGAGTAATCCGTGGATCAGGGACTCATATTCAGCAACGTTGTTGGTGCATGAAAACTGGAGCCTATAGGAACCCAGATAAGCTCCTCCTGTCGGGCTAACCAATTCAAACCCTGCTCCATTTCCCTTCTTCGACTTTGATCCATCAAACCTCAAAGTCCACACTTGATTCTCTGTAGGAGTGCTGGGAGACTGAACAGGCGTTTCTTCTTGATTGCATATCTCTGGAACCTTTTCTTCAACTTTTGACTGAGTTGTATCATCTTTCATAACTTCCTCTATTAAAGCACTACTTTCTTCATTCATCTCCTGATGTTCTTTTATTAAAATCTCCTTTTCTTCATTCATCTTTTGATGTTCTTCTGGCAGGGAAGTATGGGGAACGAGCTTAGCAACTTGTTCTAGTGCCACTTTGCACATGGCACAAGTGATTTCCGAATGGAATGCTTCGTGTATTCTGCACCAGTTGGGAAGTAGCAAATCCTTGATGGAAGCATCTTTTCCTAACTCTGTTTCTTGTTTCACGCTGTTCAGGACAAAGTCCCTAAAATTCTCAAAAGTTCCTCCACCTTCACTATCGCTTGAGTCACTTTCAATCAACACTTCGGTGGAAGTGGCATTTTCAAAACATTTTCCCTCATTTGCACTTTGCAGCATCAATATTTCTTGCTTGACGGGCCTATATGAGCCTAGGTCTGTCTCTACGAACATAATTTCATTATCTTCTCCATATTCCATGATCATCAGCTTCAGTCTCAGTGTACTATCAATCTTGATCTGATTTGGGACTCCTTTCCACGGAAGCCACATGTGGGAGAAATTTGTTGCAATGTATCCATTTAACTTTCTTGCCCAATCTCGGCTCAGCAACATGCCATACCCATCTGGTATATCAACTACGGATATGTCGATACAGCTCTGGATTCGGGGATCAGCTGACAACTGCATATGAATATTATTCAGCTCTCCAACTACAGGTACTTCAGTCTTGTCAAGCTGAGTTACCTTCTTCGTGGTATGCAACGGGACTATGCCCAGCCTTTGACACACCTTCAATGGCATGACGTTGCTAGAAGCACCGGAATCAATCAAATAGTTGTGCAATAACTTTCCAAAGATTCTAACTGATACCAAGAATGGGGCTGGTTCATCTTTCCCCTGATAGAATACTACTGGTTTCTTCCTCTCTTCGGGTACAATGCTCTTTCTTTCATTCTTTTCATCCCATTGTGGAACTTGATTATCACGGGTGACCTTCTGTGTCTGTCCTTGCCTTTGTTCTGTGGGAAAATTGAATCTAACTCTTCTCTTATCCTCAGTCCTTGGCTTTTCAGGCTCACTTGAAGACCCTTGTACCATCCCCACAAAACCTTGGGACTGTTGTGGAGTTTCCCAAGCGTTGAATGGCGCGTAAGACAACTCTTCTACCATGTTTGCATTCTGCACGGGACGGGATTGTGTGTTGACCGGAGGATTTCTAGATGATCCGGGTGTTTCTTGAGGTGTGCTCTTTGCAGAAGGCGTTTCATATAGGCTTCCCAAAATTGTGTCTCTAACTTCTGAGATCTTCATCAACTCATACAAGGGAAGGCTGACTTTTATCTTCTTAACTTCTTCTAGCACATAGGAACTTAATCTTTTCATGTCATCTCTTGGAAGATTGTCCTTCTGAGGACGCTGCATCATATGGACTGGCTGTTGGACAATTTGCTGTCCATTTCTATTCTGCATCACATTCTGTTGTCTATACTCCGGTGAATCCCTAGGCAAATTTGGATTGTTGCTGGCATTTGGATTCGGCGGGGTTGCAAAGTTATTCGGAGGAATTGAGGACGTTAAAGGATCTTTCTGATGATAGGTCCTCTGGTACACCTTGGGTGCTGCTCCTCCGGAAGTCTGAAATGCTTGCACCTCTCTACTTCCTCCTACCAAAACACTATTATCGAGAGGTGGGAAAACGTAGTTACCCTGCTCATATGGCTCCTCTGAGTAGCTATCTTGAACCTCTGAATACGTTTGAGCCTCTGAATAGACTTGAGCTTCTTCATAAACTGGAGCATCTGGCGCCTCCACGGGACCATTAGCCGAAGCTGGTGGAAATCTGTAGTTAACTTCTGGTGGCGCGTAGCTTTGATATTCGGACACAAAATTGACATTTTCTATGATTAGTGCCTGGTCATATCTTTGCACTGGGACAATCTCATACCCAGTGGTTGGAGGATTCTCAGTACCCTCTGTGCTTTTTACTTCTCCTTTGAAGATATTAGCAGCGACTTGAAATTCATGGCATTGTAATTCTGAGTGCTGACTTGTATTGTGAAGCCGACACCATCCTGACATAGCTGCTTCTGCCAAAAATACTTTGTCCGTGGGACTATTTTCTGGAGGCGGCGGGTTATCTAGCGGTGATGGAACTCCTCCATTGTTAGGTCCAGTATTCCAGGACCTCTTCTGATATCCTTGATTGTTACTTCGATACCCATGGCTGTTATCGTGTCCATGTCCTTGATGGGCATCTTGATGGTGTTGAGGATTATTGTGATATCCTCGATTGGCACCTGGGTGTGCCTGATAATTCTTCAACATTGATTGCATTTGGTTATTTTGATTTCTGAGGTGAGTTACCTCAGATGACAGCCTTTTCATTTGTTCTACTAATTCCTTCATTTCATCTTTCTCCTCTTGTGTCCTTGTTGCAGGTACCGTGTTCTGGAGATAGACAGGCTGCGTGGCTGGAGTCTGGGATAGGGGTACCCCAGGATGGAGAACCAATTGATCCGATGGTGGTGTAACATGATAAGCAGGTTGCGGAACTAGATTCAACGCCGGAACCTGCTGATTCCATGCCGGAGTAAGAGTCTGCATCTGATTGTTCGTGGTGACCAAGCCAGTGTACAAAGAAGGCCCAGTTATGTTTTGGCCCATATTCTGACTTACTTCAACCGCCTTAGCATATGCTTGGTTCATATCCGCTGGAATGGGATGAGCTTGTCTTACAAACATTGCGGTCAATGGGTCCAAGGCTGCATAATAATTTTCCCTTGCATCGGGAACAATGTATGGAGTACGTAGCCTTGTGAGAGCCTTCTGGAATCTATTGTTAAAGGCATGAATAGGCTCTTTGTCCTGTCTTCTTACTTCCGTGAACTGGCGGAAGAGTTCCACTGGGGTGATAGGAATACCAAACTTCCCAATGAAAGCCTCTTTCATTTGCTCCCATGTTCTGATGGACCCAACTGGTAAGTGTATGAACCAGAAATGTGCTTCTTCTCCCAAGGAATACGGGAACAATCTGCACGCCACATCCGCGTATGCAATTTCTCTATTTCGCAAATGATCCTCGAACATCTTGATGTGATCCTCAGCAGAACGGTTCGGATCATGGACTTGATACTTTGTACAGAAGTGCTCCGGATTCTTCGGCATATCATGGTAGTCCGCAAACTCAAGAGGTGAAGGATTAGTGACTAGCCACGTAGCACCGTTAGGAGCTGGTTGGCCTCCTGGTTGACCTCCTGGTTGAGCCATTGCTTGATTTGGATACCTCCTCTGATATACAATTACTGGGGTTGTGGTAGCCTGAACTGGTTGCTGAACGAACACAGGTGTGGTAACTTGAACAGTTCTAGGTTGAGCAAACCTTGAGACACTTGGTGGAGTTCGGAACAAACTTGTAATCTCTTCTCCGCTTTCTTCACTAGACTGAGCTTCTTTGTTTGAGAACACTTCTTCACTTGAACGGCTCTCCTTCTTCTTTCTTGCTCGAGTAGGCAATTCTAACTCCACAAAATCTTTGGATGAACTTGGCGTGGACCTCAGAATTCTTTTCAACTTATCGGGCGAGAATGAGCTAATGCGATCCAGGATGTAGTTGATTATTGTCGGCGGGGAAGGGGAGCAAGTGGTAGTCTTTGATCAAGCAAATTCCTTTCAATTGCAACTTGAATTTCAATGGCCTTTTCTTCTTCTTCCTCCAACACGAAGCAAGTTCTCATGTACTGGGCGTAGCTCTCCTTTGTCTTCCAAGCAAGATTGTTCAACCCTGAAAGAATATCTTCTTGGTCGTCGTTGAATCCCAAGTTAGGCTGCAACACTGGGAATATCTCTCTATGCGGTAGCACCATCTTTACTCATGATAATTTCTTTCTCCAATGAATTTCCTTTTGAATGAAAATCCCTTCTTATTTGAAAATGACTGCTTCACTGCGAAGAATCCTTGAAGGCCCTCCTTCTAGCGCCAGTTTTTCTCTGTTGATGCGATTTTTGTGACCTCACCAATCAGCCGAAGAACAAAATAGTTTGGGGCTACTCCGTTCTCTCTTGATCAAAGTATTCCGTGCACTAAGATTGCGAGAAAGTTCGCATGTTCAACGCCAAGGT
>VDFB02248947.1:0-19929 GCA_007258455.2 Sequoia sempervirens | reverse complement strand
TTGTTTTCATTTTTTAGTTCAAATATATATTCTAACAAGTAATGCTAAAAAAATATCATTTAAAAAAGTGTGAGCCTTCATTTGGATTCATATAAGCTCTCTTTTGAGTGAAATATTTTTTAAAGTGAATAATTTTTCATGCACTTTTCATTTGTGTAGTCTCATCTACTTGATTCTACATTAAAATTATACTTCCATCTTCATGACGTAATTCAAAGTATGTATTATATTTAATGTTGGGTACCTTTGTTATTTAGCAAGTGGGGATAGTAATTTTATTAAGTATAAACAATAAATATTATAATTTGTTGAGGGGTCTTACAACTAAGTGATTTTGGGGGATAAATGTATAATATTATGCTCAATTTTGCTAGTTTGGTTTATATTTAACTCATTAGAGAATTCTATGAGTCAATAATGATTTATTCAATTCATCCTCTTTTATCACTTAAAAAAGGAAACTATAAGTATTGGTGAGATAAAATCCTAAAAAAAATGAGCGGCTTCATATTTTGATAACACCATCAAGTCTCAAATCATGACTGTAATAGAAAAATGGTGTACTAGCTATATTACATGATATGTCACAAAACTCAAAAAACATGAGATTTTCACTTCTTTTAAACATAGATTTTCTAAACCTAAAATTTTTAATGAGTGTCTTGCATATGATATTTCCTTGTAAGGACTATTCGACCTTGAATATAACAAGAGACAAAATTTGTATTCTCACTATCTAGCTTGTCAATATTAACATAGTTATTTTCTAATCAATTATATTGATGTTATAAATATCACTTCATTCTCCATATAATTATAGGAGCTTAAGAACTAAATTCTAACAAAAATTATGAAAGAATTGGTTCTATAGAAATTTAATAATGTCAATAATTTCATCTAACAAAACCCTCAAATTCATCAAGTGAATGCTTAGAGAAGGGAGAAATTATGGCAAGGAATGTTACTACTATTATCTAAAGAGTCACTGAAAGTACCTAGTTTAATTATTGGTTGATTATGTCTTCCTTTATCTAGAATGTATTTTCCTTCTTTCAAATGCCTATATGGACAATGATAAAGATGTTGAACCACTAGAGTAGAGGAGTTGGAGGATGAATGATAGCTTTTATTTGAGAAGATAACACAGATGTTAGAAGTGATATTCTAGAGAACTTAAAATATTTATCTCATTAGATAACTCACCATTGATGGAACAAACATTTTCCCATATCTTAAGGTTTTAACTAGTACTTCCTTGGGTTTGAGGTGGTTGAGCAACATTATAAGTTGAGGGCTTGAGTGGTACACCAACATTTCCAACATTATAATTATTTTTACGACACATTATTGACCAACCTTCTTTTTTGGGAGGAGCATCACTGAAAAGATGGGGAGTGGATTTATCAAAATGAGTAACAAGGGACAACCTCCAATCCTATGATTAGAAGAATAACACCTAAAATAGGTGTTTGGCAAGTTGAGATAAATAACATGGTGAGTGGGTGTCTCATTTTTCCACTATGTATGTCAAGAACTTCATCCAAGTCCTTAGAGAGATCAATTTTGACATAAATATGCTTTTGTAAATGAGTTGATAAAAAAATAAGGCTTGAAACAAAAAAAATTGCCCAACAAGATTGTTATTTTGGATAAAAATCTGCAACATGAGAAAAGGAAATTCGAGAAACTCCATCCAAAGATAGATAGATAGAGCCCTCTCCTTTTGAGATAACAAAGTATCATGTCTAGGGTGTATAAACAGGAAATGGTGCTCAAACACACCAAGGGCCATGTTTGAAGATGACCTCCATGTGACTAGCTTCAACAAAGCAAAAAAAGGAGAAATCCCTTATAATTATTTTTGCAATATCAAGGTGAACTATGATGTAGGAGCATCTAGGGTGTAAGAGCAATCTTGCATGACCCAAAAAAATGTTGTTTCTTTTCAATAAGGGCTAAATTTGGCAGGGTTACTATTTTTAGTAAGTTTTCATTTATGGATGGTTGGAAACAAAATCTTACACAAACCTCTAGAATAGTGAATTGAAGACAATGGTGAAGAAATGACTTGAATATCATTTGACATTTGTGAGATATTAAAGTTTTAATTTCCAAAAATCTTGTTAAAATATTTGAAGTCAAATGTGAGGCACTTAGAGGCTTCAGGCCTGAAAATTGATAGAAAACCAAAGTAGTTTGAAAAGGTATTATAATTGAAAATTGAACGGTTAGATTGAAAGTTATGACCCTGCAAAGTTGCACTACCAAATATAATATAATTTTGAAAAATCTTGTTGTGGGGGGTTACACTTTCAAGAAGATTCTAGGGCGGTTACACATTCCAGATAAAGGATGCGAATAGGGGTTATAGAGGAGGGCAGTGTAGAGTGGATTGTACCTCTAGTTTGCAGATTTGTAGATTTATGTAATCAGAAAGCCCATGTGATGTCAATTGTAATGTTGTAATATCATTTTAATTTTAGTGATAATAGAAAACCTTTGATTCCTTCTTGCAATTTGTTTGTGCAATTCTCTGTGGTTGTGAGATTCAGATTATAAGGGGAGTACCCTTCATCAAACTCCATGTAGGACCCAAGCCTTAGTCACACATTCTTTAAGCATGCTTTTAGGATGAATCCTCCCAACAAAATAACCACTTAAGGTAAAATTACTAAATAAAAGAAAATAATTATCAGATTATGGAATGACAAGAACCACATCTCAATTACTACATAAAGGAGCGATGAAGACAATTTTAAGACAATTTTGAGTAATTCTTCTTAACTTGAGACAATAAAAAAAATTGTGTATTGTCTCAAGTATTGTTTTTTAAGCTTAGCTGCCTTAAAATGTTCAAAAATTATCTCTATAAAGACAATATAAAATAGAAGTATTTTTGTCTCTTTTAGAGACAATTTCACTTTTGTCTCTTTAGAGACACTTACTTCTTTGTATTTTTAAAGACAATAGGTTGGATTAAAGACATTGTCTCTATAGAGACAATTTCTACCCTTTGTATTTTTAAAGACAATAGTTGGGATTAAAAGACATTGTATCCTCAGAGACAATATGTACAAATTGTCTCTAGAGACAACATATAAAAATGCATTAAAAAAATAAACAATTTATTTTAAATATTTTTTTAGTGTGGCTTTCAACATTCAATGTTTTCAAATTCTCATCGTCCTCCTATTTGTTGGAGTTTTTATTTTTATTTTTCCAAATGTGATGGAAAATTATAAAGAAATTATCAATGATTTTGAAGTTGGGAGCAATGAACAGTTGTTGAATACACAAAGCATAATGTTCATAAAAAAACAAAGAAAATAACGCATCCTAATCTGAATTCATAAAGTTAATGCCAATAAGTATTTTTTTATTTATAGTATATAAAACTGTCCATACAATCATGAGCAACATGTACATCATAACATGGTGTGAGAAAATGATTCATTTCTAGGAAAGAGAAAATGTTAATATTTTCCTAAAAGCCAGTGGAATATACCCAACTACCGGCATAACTCTTTCGAGCATGGCAAGGTAGCTTGACAAAGAATTAACTCAATTGTCTGGACTGGACAATTTTGCTTCAGAATGGGAACTTCCTCTTAGTGAAACGTTGCGCTGAACTTATTACACATACCCCTGTTTGTCTCACTTGCACTTTGACTATCTGACCGACTACCAGCAATATGTACTTCATGCCTGTGGTTTTCTATCTCCTAAAGAGCAATCTTCATGGACTTCATTTCTTTTGTTTTTTCTTCCAAAGAATGTATCAACCCTTCCAAATGTTTGCTATCTAGTAGAGAATACTAAACAAGTGTAAATTGAAGCATAATATAGAATACATATTGTTATTCTCTTCTAATGTCCACATAGTCTAAAGAATGATTTTTATAGGAAACAATGCTCACATGAGTTTTGAAAACCACAAAGCATCAATGACCGACCTTCAAGTTTTGATTTAAGCATTTCTCTGCTAGCTTCAGCTACTTCAGCTGCTGCAACCACAACTTCCTCAGCTGGATTAGGTACTACGGTCCTCTTTTCTCCAAACTCATCAGCTCCAGAAGCAATTTGATGAATCCAAGATTTGAATCCAGGAATAAATTTTTTCTGTCAAAAGACAAAAACATCACACAAAGTGAAACGCCATCACACCCACAGTTCAAAGGGAAAATTATGTTATATGGGAGAAAGAATATCATAACCCATAGTGGACAGCAGTAGTTAGAAGCTCAAATATTAAACTATTTCTTAAAATTTATAATATCTTTTCTTTTAAGATTGAAAAATTGTTGATATGGAGATTCTTAAGGTAGAGCTAACAAAACAGTGAAAATGGAACTTCACTTTATACAACGTAAAGAGCAGCCTTAGTATTTCACAAAATCTACTAAACATCATTGATAGAAAACTGTATACCTTCTAAATATAAATGAACTGGAAAAAACATGTTGATACACTAGTATTACTATATAAGCAATGTTTGCATAGATTTTTTTCCAAGAGGTAAACGATCAAAAAGTGAGGAAGCAAAGCCACATTATCTTGCATTAAGCTACAATCCTATCACTAAGGATTAAGTTGTATTGAGAGTATTAGCCCTATATTATCAAGGTTGAGGTTAGGATATGTATCATTAAATTTGAAAGAAATATAATTTATTTATTTAATGATATAAAACAATTAATAAATATTGGTTTTTTTTTTTTTTTTAATAAAAATATATTAATCAAGACAATAAAAAAGAATAGATAAATATTTTCAAACAGTAGTAGCTGTCATAAAATGTAAGAAAATGAAGAATCAAAGAGGTCTCTCATAAATCAACCATCAAGAGCCCATAATCTTAACAGAATTCAAGAAAAAATTACAATGATAAACTCTAATTATTTTGAAGAAGAATAAGCTGACTAACCTGAACAGAGGACAGAGAATCCCAATAATAAATCTTCTCCTCTCTCTTTCCTTAACACAGTGTATTCATCCAACATTTCCAAGAGTGGTACCTGTGCAATTTTTCCAACAAGAAAAAGGAACCTAACTAATCAGTGATAGCATCTTCTGATTGGCAAAAAAAAAAACTTCAAAGATTATTAACTTATGCATATAATATAACAACATATTCATTTAGACAAATCATATACCAAAACCAAGATATTTGACATAGTTCACATGACAGATAAATGATTAGCATCCATGCATATTATGGTTACACAAATAAGTGATTGTGTACCAAGACATCATCGACCATTGATTAGATTACCACAAAAAAGTCAACTCCATGTGAAGTAGATATCCCCTACCCCAAGACATGATGCGTTCGAACATATACGATAAACCACAATTCCCAAATAATAGGCTCGGTTGAAAAATCAACTATGAAGAGAACAAATTTATGACACAATTCACATGACACAGCGATCCACTCTAAAGTGGTACACCAAAACACAAAGAAACCTCTTCATTGCCAAATCCATACTGAGAGGTGAGTCTTCAATTCATCTAAATTGAGACACAGAAAATAGTTCAAAGTAGCAAAGAAGATAATGGAGGAAACCAACTTAACATCTGTTAAAGAAAACCAAAGCATGCATCCATGCCTCAGCAAGGCAGTTACCAAAATCCTTGTTTCAACTACAAACTCCTGCATACCAAAAATTCAATCTGAAACACCAGAAAATGAAGCATCAAAACATCCTCGATATAAACATCATACAGTAAGTTTCCAGCATGTCTATGATAAAATTATTTCATTTCTTTCTTTTGTTTTCCAATTGTAAAGTTGATCTTAATTTCAGATATAAAAAGATATACTCTCCTAGGAAATGTAAACTTAATTATATTAAGGTATGAAGTTATAAAGTAAAAAAAAAAATGATGAAATATAAAACCAAACAATTAAATGAAAAAAGGCTCATTGAAATGGTACCTTGTTATGTGTATCATAAACACATGCTTCCACCAAATTTTTCTTTTCCTTGGTCTCTTCCATAATTTTGTCCTGTAAGGCAATTTTAAACTCTTTCTCTGCAGCTTTCTGCAATTCTGCTTGTGCTAGCCCACCAAATATTATTTCTGCATGAAGCAATTCAGTTTTTTTGGTCTTTTTCTTTTTTCCCAATTTAAACTGCATATCAAGTACACTTTATACTGGTATTAGATAGATGATAATTTAAGTTACAAGTGGTCATAGAATGTTATGATCAATAATAAAATAATGGACCAACATTTTTAGAGGCAAATGAAGCAAGTGAAGCTCCTAAATGCTCACAATTGGAAGGACCATGTTGGCAACTGCATTCATCCTAGCATATGTATAACAAAGATCTTATGCCCATATTACACACACAACTCTTTACGCTACAAAAATGCAAACTCAAGGATTAAAAGGAAGCATGCAGTTAGTAACTAATATATGGTACATAACATATGAAACAATAGCATATGATCTCAATTGAGAAAATGCAATGTTATATCACAGTTGGATATCAGATGTCTAAGATTTACCAGAATGCCATTGGAAAGAAAAGAAAATAAAAAAGATTAAAAACAATCCCATATAAATTCACTGCACTATGAAAAGCCATCAACATCGATCATGAATTATATTAATCATTCAGACATCTTAAATCGGGGACCATCTGGCCTTAACCGAAACTAAATAAACATGTTATAATATATTGAAATTAGATTTTTTCTTGATCGGTTCAATGCCCATGGTTTTCTATTCTAACTAGCCTCTTGGCTAGGTCTCTATAGCTCTTCTAAGGCTAGACCAAGGGGGATATGGCAGGTATTGGTCATCCCAAGGGATACTAAATGCTCATTTAATGAATTGTAGATGATTGTTCCCCTTTAATTGTCACAAGTTGATATATATCCCTAATGTATTCCATTAAAAATTCTAGCAGCAACTATAGCATATTTGGGATGAACGTATAGATAAAACTAGTTCAAAAGGATGTGGGATAGTTTATGCCTCATTCAGTTGTAGAATTATTGTTTGTATTTGAATTATTATAGGTATACATGTTCACAATGAATTCCATTACAAAGGATTTTCTTAAACCTGTACACAGCTAGACCATTATTTTCTTCTTGCCGAGTTCAACTCCATTATAAAACAATTATGTCATACCATTAAACTACTAAGTAGTTATGGTTTTCAATGGGCATTGTTTCGTTGTATAGTAATTTCCTAAGATTTCTACACTCATGGAAACGATTTGCATTTGCTTGTTAACAATTTCAAAACAAAGGTATAGATGATCCATAAGGGTAATGAAAACAAAAATCCTTGCATCAGTTAATCAAGAATCAATCACCAACAAAGCTCAAAAACAGGGTATTTCTTGAATGGTGACCAAACCACTATCTATAAGTTTTGTTTAGGAAACTATTAAGTGACATTGATGGCAGTTTCAAAATTGTCTGCTTAAGGAATTGGAAAATTGTTAGTGATGAACCTGTCAGTTAAATAGGTAGGGGTTTCAATACTGCCAGCTCAAGAACGCAACCACTAGTCTACACAAGGTGGTGCTTCCACTGGGATAATGGATCCTTATGTGTTGTCAATTGAACCTCTAAGAAGAAAATTTTGAAGTTGGCAAGAATCTAAACTGAACTTTGGGTTGCCTTTTCTTGAATTGTTTGATGATCAACTTCAAACTTATAACAAGAAAGCGGAAGTTGTGCAGTGCTTCAACACATTTGAAGCATTGAGGGCAATGCAGAGCTCCCAGTAGTAGAAAAGTCTATTAGGAATGGTTTATGTTATATTTTCATGGTATCAGAGCTAGATGGGCTCTATAGTGGTTTCTTTATGAATTTTCTCCTTATGCAAAGTGTAGTATTTGTCTGAAAATCTCTAATGCTTATGGGACTTGAGTTATAGAGATTTTTTGCAAAATGAGTTGTTGAGTTGGAGGTTTAGAAAGCTAAATGCTCTGTTTTGTAGCTAAAGTCAACAAAAGGAAGTCTTCATGGAATTAGCCAGTAAAGGAAGTTGTCACTGTTTATAGTCATAGTTTTTCACCAGTCATAAAGTTGTTGGTGTATAGCAAGGATAAAGCCAACATCAAAGGAAGAAGTCACAATTTTATTTTAGCCATAGCTAAAAGAGAATCTGCCAAAAGAAAAGGAGATCAGGCCAATAAGGAGGTCTGCAGATGTTAAAGTTTTGTTGTCTTTTTGCACGTGTAGTAAGGCTTTCCCAAGTTGCTGCTAAGGAGTTCAAAGATGTTTGAAGCTAGAGGAAGCATTTATTTTACTAAGGCCCGCTATGCTGAGAGGCATAGAGCTGTTATGTGCTAACAATTATGTTTGAGTGCCATTATTGTTGTAGCAAGATTACTCTTTCCTTTTGCAGTTGAAGGAAGAAGAAAAATGTGTTTTTATAGGCAAGCTAGGGTGAGTGAAGTTATTTTCTTGATTTATGAAGAAAGAAGTGTGTTTTTACAGGCGAGCTGGGGTGAGTGAAGTTATTTTCTTGGTTTATGGATAGACCCATATATGTGTTGTTATTTTATTTACTCTACTGTGGTTGGTAATGCTATTGAAGTTTTCTTTGTTGTTGAGCAGAGTGCTCCTCATTTTTTTTTTTTGGCTATGATGATATGCCAATGATCCTTCAAAGCATTGTTAGTTTGATCAAGTAAAAGTTGAGTTAGCATAGCCCGCATGAAGAGTTCAAAGAAATAAGTTGTTTGATAAAACTCTCCTTCATATTTGTAAATCACAAATTTGCAAAAGTCCTTGTTTGTTTGGTTCATAAGAAGGCCAACATCAAGGCACAATAATACAAAAAATTGTTTGTAGTTTCTTGTAGGGCTATTCTTGCTCTCCATGGTTTGTGTGTTGAGAGTTTTACTCCTTTTTGCTATGGCTACCTCTGAGATCTCCAATATTGTGGTTAGTGCAAAATTAGATGGTTCTAATTATGCAAGTTACTAATTTTGGTTGCCACTCTATACTTGTCTATTGAGCTTCAAGGACATCAGAATAAATAGAGAACATTTTTGTCACTAATTTTGCTTGCCACTCTATACTTGTCTATTGAGCTTCAAGGACACTGTGAAGCATAGGTTCAACTATAATAATTGCTATAGATGGGGTGATAATGTCTTGAGTACTTTATGTCTATAAGTTCTCCATAATCTTTACCCCTTTCTTTTTCCAGGAGTTTCTCCTAAGATATTTCCCTACAATTAAAAAAAATATTGACCTTAATGATAAAGTTTTTGATATTGCTATGAAAAAAAAAAAGAAACTTCTAAATTCTAAGAAATCTAAACCTGCCAGATAGAGAAACCAAATAGTAAATAATATAAAGCTTCAAGAAATAGGAACCATAACTCCACAAATAAACTAGAATTTGGTACTATTGGAGAAAAATAGAAACTAAAAATTTTCTAAGCACCGGGTAAGAAAACAAAGCTATGCATTACTAAAAAGAGATGAAAAATTGTATAAAATGGAAGAGAACTTCCTTGAGGTTTGATGCCAACTCAACTCGCGAAATCTAGGACAATAAGAATATTGTTGGTGTCAAACACAATCATCGACATTTGCAAGTGATCTTCTTTGCCAAACATAACACTCTTAAACCCTTTGGTCCTTTCTATTCCATTATTATTCCTCTTTCCATTATTTTTGTCCCTAATACCCTTCCTCTTCTATGCCATTCTCATCTCTTCTTTCCCAAGTCCTTACAATAAGCATGATCAACATATGAAAAACTCAGCTCATCTCATGCACAGTTTTTTTCCATTTCTACAATGGGGTTTGAATGGCTACCTCTACTAATAGATGTATTTCAGACCTTACATTATTATCCATGTGATGGCTAGATGAATCCATTATTCATGTTATCACACCCAGGCTAATAAAGGAGCTTTGATATCACTTCTATGATCCTAAACTTACCAATGCGGAAACTACTTTGATAGTGCTATGAAAAACAAATGTAAACTTAAATTCTAAGTAATCTGAAACTACTAGATAGAGAATATAAAGCTTTAGTAAAATAGACCTTCAATTGCCACAAAAAAACTCAAATCTATAGCTATTGAGAAAAAACAAAAACTGAAATATTTTTCTAAGCATTGGAAAGAAAGCAAAGCTATGACATTTCTTAAAACTTACATGAACATTGTATAAATAGAAAAGAAATTTTGAGGATTGATGTCAACTCAGCTCAAATCTAGGACAATAAGAATATAGTTGGTGCCAAAACACAATCATCGACCTTTGTAGGAGATCCACTTTACCAAACATAATACTCTTGCCTCTATGCGGCCCTTTTTATAATACATCCTCACCACACACCCCCATGAAGTGTTAACTTTTCAGTTCGTGAATGTGGAGTAACTTTGCATTATTTTATAGTTATTTTCCCTCCAGTCTTCACTTTATGCATGTAGAATGAAGTTTAGGTGACTTTTGTTTCCTAACCAGCTAAAGGATACAACTTATGAACCAAAACCGAATGGATCTTAAGCTCGAGACAATATTATACCTCAATAGAAGCTAAACTTCCCCGGTGGAGACAAGCAATCACCAAACACCTCAATTGTAAAAAATCATACACAAAAGTTAAGGAAGTGGAAGATAATAGGCTAGTAAGGATCCCAAATGGCACCATGAACATTCAGCAGCCGAACAGCCCCTACCCAAAATACTGGTAACCAAAACCAAAGAATCCCCACCTAGAAAACTAGTTAAGACAACAAAAGAGTCAGAGCCAAAGTCTTTTGTAATGAAAGATAAGAATTTATGGAGTGTGAATGTGAAGAAAATATTATTTATGAGGCATCTATGAAGTTGCCACTAAATGGATTATAATAACCAACCATGACAACAGCCTCCCATGATGCCAATGACCATGACCAAACAGCTGATCCAAAGCTAAAAGATCTGTAATACCTGAAAATGTACTCATAAGATAGTCGGCCACCTCCTAGTCTTTGCAAGTGTCAATGTGACTTACACAAATGGCATGTAAGTGCAAAAGCACTCCTGGTAGAATTAATTAGTCCTGCATGCTAAAGATCATTTTTCTTATGTCATGGATGAGGCACTAAATTGTGGTCACATACCCAGAGGGACCCATATTTTGAAAACAAAAAATAAATAAAAATTCACTGGTACTAATTTTCCAAGCCAAAACATATTTTGAAAGACTATTTTTCAGCACCATGTTGTGTGGTCTCTTAGGAAAAAGACCATATTCACTTTGAAGTTTGAAGACCATTTGTGGTTTGGTACGAAACATACCTTAGTATGTAGTAGTATAGCAAGCAACATAGCATGGTATAGTGCCCAACATACGTAGGCAAGTCATGGTATAGCAAGAAACAAACCATGGATGTTATGGAACAACAAGCACCATATCACAGTCAGTCGCGATATAGTGGGCAACTTACAATGGCCTGCCATAGTTATAGCTAGCAAGACATCATGGTCCATGTGTTCTATGCAATGGTGAACACAATTGAGGAAGATGGTTAGTGCAAAACCATAATTCTCATATCCAACCTAAGAAACTCAACAGATCTCATCACCACTGTAGAAATGAATCTCAGAATAACATGGAATGTGGCATTTGGATCCCTCTGGATTCACAATAGGACAAGAAAACTTGTAAAATTCATAAGGTAAACCACCTCTCACTCCTAACTTGGGGAGTTTCTTCTACAAATGGATCAAGTGGGTTAACTACAGAAAAAAAGAGAGAAAAGGAGCTGCTGAGATTGAAGAATGATGTGAATGAATAACATCGAAAACCAAGAGGCCAAGTACACCAACTTTGTTATGGAACTAAGTTTTGGATACTATAAAACATTCAGTTTATTTATCTTTATCTTTATCTTGTTACTAACAGTGTATATATTTCTTCAGAATCAATTAAGTGGAAATTTCAATGTGTAAATTTTGGCTTCCAAATTCTATCTATGCGCTCTCCACAATAGAATGAGGGCAATAGAGATAACTTTTGCATTGCAATTCAAAGAAGAAATCCATAAGCAAGAAGCTTAAGACAAATTAATATGTCTGCATATATGTGCATATGCGTGTGTGCACCCATATATGTATATATGCACACATAAATGTGTTTCATATTGCTGGCATCTGACATCCTACTCCTATCAGCCCACTATCCAAACTTCAAGTGCCCTTAAACAACCACACCAACAGGTGATATGCAAGGGTAGCCCAGGGCATTAAATTCTTGTGGCCTAGACGTTGCCCCTAATTGCATGTAGAATCAATCCCCACCCTGTGATTTATTAAATGAGCAAGCTTTAACCACATCTTCATTGTCATTGTCATGTTCATTCGAACTGTCACAAAGGCGAGGATCTTTAAAGAAATCTCAAATTATTTTCTCCTAGCCTCCTTTATAGAAATTTCAAGTTCCAAGAGTCACTTCTTTGATCTTATTCATAAAGCTCAACATATTCTAAAAACAAGAGATCTTCAAGTTCAAGAGATTCTATAGGCTAAGATTTTCTTATGCCCAAATTTTGATCAACAAGGGCTGATAGACTCTCTATTTCATTTTCTGAAATAAGTCTAACATAGCTGGCATTTCTCTGACAAGGCAAAGAAATTGGCATTAATAGCATTTCTTTGAGCCTTAAAGTAACTTGCTTTCGCTGTTAGAAACCCTAGAGGAAGAAGTCTAGTTTTGAAAAGTTCAAGAAAAGAAGAAATCTGAATCTCAACTATAGAAGCAGAAACTTTTGAATGCTCACAGAAATTTCTTTCTATTTTTGTTTAAAGATTTGAAAGTATAGAATTTCCATGATTAATCTAATTGCGTAGAAATAGGAAAGAAACAGAGATATAGCACTACTGAAATTATTAATTCAGGCAACGCTGAGAAGAAAATAGTTTTTTTCTGAGGAAGTATATGTGCAGTGTGACAACTCAGGCCAAAAAAGTATCTAACTTTAGTATGATTACATCACTTGATCAAGACTTACTCTCCAATATTTTTGCATCAAAACCCCTTGCAACCAACTATGTTGTAATCTAACACCTTAGAGCCTATTTGTTGCAAATTATCAACATCAGCTCTCTGTTTCTTATGTTTCTAGTAATTACATTATTTGTTACAAAAACTCAATATACCTGATTGACCTGAGCTTAAGTCTATTACTAACAGACAAGTTAATGACTCAAAATTCCTAATCATCTACACAAACTACCAGAACTAATACTGAAATGTGCTTTCATCAGGTTTTAGAACATATGTCTTCATCGTTGGGTACAAGTACTAACATTACAGAAGTATGCTCACCAAGAAGTGTCGCTATTAGTTCAATCATAGCATCAATCTTGTGCCAAATTGTTGACTTTGAATTAGAACCTCTGGTGGAATTTTGAAATAGCCATGTGCTTTTAAACCAACATGAGATAGAAAAAATAAAAAATGGACATAAGAAAATCATCATTTAAAGCTTTGTTGGTTTAAAGGTACATATAGATAACATGGAAGGCATAATCATCAAATGAAATAATAAAATCTTTAGCAAAATCTTCTCAAATCAGTGCCTTGGTGATTAAACAATGAATTCTAGGCACCACTCAATCAAATCCAACAACCACAGAGTTCATCTAAGAAAGGAGGGCATACATTTGTATGAAGCAAAACAAAAAAGAAAAAAATGTGGGGCACACCTGGTTTGTTACTAAAAGTCCCTTCGTAAAAGCTTTATTGTTGTCGATTTCCCAAGATCTTGGACTCATGACTTGCTCTGAACTTTGTGCCTTTTTTATTTTTTGAAAAGCCCCTTATTGTTTTCGATGAAAAAGCCCTTGTCGTTATTGGAAAACCCCCGTTCTGTTCTCTGTGCCCACCGTGCCTCTATTCCTAGTGCCTCTTTTTTTTGTTCTTGTTCTTTGATTCTTATCGTGTTCTTTTGTTATGTGCAAGTTATTCAAAGAAGAAGCTTCATAAAAAGGAAAATTCATACCGATTATTGAGGGAGGGAAAATGAAAAAAAAGAGGGAAATAAAAAATTTATTCTAGAAAAAGTAATTGTCTTAAAAAAATTCTCTCTAAAGTAATTACCCAAGGAGAGAAGATCAATGTCCTTTGTTTGTGTGTGATCCTGGAGTACAGTCCAAAGTGGTCTAAGCAAGAATGAAAGAACTATCAAATGAAGACTTAGTGGCAAGTAGGGTCATTAATAGTAACAGTCTTAGAAAGTAAGTGGCATAATTCATAAGGGAAGCAAACCAAATGAACAGGCACCATAAACCTAATACAGTCAAAAGGTCAAAAGGAATAGTATTGAAGATCTTTCATAGTTGCATTACCAATAAAAGCACAAATGACCGATAAACATTCATGATTAGAAGAGCATCAAAGCATTGTTTTCAAGCCTTGTGAAAGTGTTAAATCATTAAGGAGCAGAGGCTAAAAGGGTTGAAGATAATGTTTTGAGGCAGCTGTCATTATTTTCTAGGAATAACTTCCTATTTAACTAAAAACTAACTAACTAGATTGTTAAATGTAAGCCTTTTTTCCTAACATAAGAGTGGCATGCCATGTTAATATGGCACAAGAGTTAAATGATGGCATCCTTGTTGGAGTTAAAATGACACTTAGAGGGGGGGGTGAATCAGTGTCTTAACTATTTGACTATTTTTTAAAAAATATTTAAACACATAGCTCAGATTTGATCTCAATTTCATTCTGATTAAAGCATTCATGAGTTGAATGTAATCATTCATAAATAGAATTGAGAAAAATAATGACTCAACTGTGAACAGAAACAACAACAACAAATTAAACCAGAGAGAACAAAGAAGAACAAAGAGGCACAATATTTTGCCGAGTGGAAAACCCTCCTGGGGTATAAAAACCACTCCCTAAATTCCTTCCAGGCTTAATCTTTTAATCAACTATTCACAATGCCTTATAGGCTGTTTTGAGCACCCACTCAAGGAGCACCAACCCCTCGTTTAGAGATATCTATCTCAAGGAGTACCAACCCCTCAGTTTACTTTTTGAACAATAGTGATGATTCAGAGGATTTCTCTGTTTTCAATTAAGCACATATCTCTCTATTTTCTTGTCTACAGAATACCTTAAAGATTCAATAATTGAATCCCTAAAATACTACGTAGAAAAGAAATTTACAATCTCTGCATTTTTATTCAAATTTTTATTGGAGAGTTTCATCATACATTTTCATACAGTCAAAGAATGATATTCTTTTTGAGTTACAACAACAGCCGAATAGAAAACTAAGTTTTCTGCTTCTTTAAATAAATGCCAGAAAAGTAATAGTAGAACAACCAACCAAAACAAGAGCCATTTCACTCAGCTTCTGAAGCTTGTGAGATTATTTCTCAGACAAATCTATAACTCCCATGGCTCCATCAACCACTGTCGAGCATCCAGCTAGAGAGGCGCACCAAACAAACCTTCCATAGACCTCTGTAGAAACCGTTACAGTCAGCAGCAATAGAAACGTAAACATTCATGATGGCGGCCAAGCTAGGGTTCGATACCCAGCTAAGAGAATACGCTCAAAATGTTTTCCCTAAGTGACTTTCTTTTCAAATGAAGACACGTTATGCTGTAGGCAACTCTAACGTTGTCAGACAACCTTATGGTTGTCACTTTTGCCAAAGTTCACCAGAGTCAGAGAGAAGTCATACCGAAAACAACATGCTACACCAAGAGCCAAGAGTTATTTTCTTTCCAATCGCTGAGACTCAGTGAAGTCGGGAAGACATTAAATTGAATGTTCCATGTTTCACCGAACGATCACTTAATTCATTTGATCGCCGTGACATAAGATTTTTCCTGCCGATGAGACCATCTGTCCCAAGTGGGTCGCTATAACTAATTGACATTGGAGAGACCTCATGTAGAATTCATAAAATCATACCAAAACATTCTGACCACTTTAGATCGCTAAGAGAATTCAATTCTCATACCGACAGAGTCCCTTTTGATTTCCATTCACTTTTCGGTTGGCAAGACAATTTGAAATCGCCAAGACCTCACAACGATAACCACCTTGTTTGGTCGAAATGAGCATTAAATAACACATCGGTGAGACATAACAAACTCGCTATGATATCATACTGAAGATAGAACTTCTGCCGATGAATCCCCATTATCACCTATTGGCAAGACATAAGAGAGTCGGCGAGACCATATGCTGATGAACCTAACTCTTACCGAAAAGTATCCATCCACCAAGGTCGGTGTAACTTTACACATTCGATATAACATTTCGCTGAAGCAGTAACCTTATGCCGATAAGACATTCTATGCAACGATCGGTGAGACATAAAATCTTCGGAGGGACAATATACCGAATGCATTATGTTTGGCCGAAGAGAACTCCATAAGCATAAGTTGGTGAGACAATATGATTTCGCTATGACCTCAGCCTGACAGCCAAACTCATGCCGTTATAATTAATCTGAAGCGGGTCGGTGTGACTTAAATAAATCGATAAGACCTTATCCCGATGGTATAGCAAATGCTGATATGATCTTTCTATTGTCACCATAACACAAAGAGAAGTCTTGCCGACTGCAGCTTGAAAGTTAGATTCAGTTGCCATGACATCTGAAATGTCTTTCCGATAGGCAATTCAGACATTTCAAAGTGGATCAGGGAGACCCTGCTATACTCATGCCAATATGTATAAGCCTGAAATGCAAAGAGAACCATCCTGACAAAGAAACCATCTTTCAAACCCTGTCAGTTAAAGAAATAACATTCATAGCATGAACCAGAATTCTTATCATCATCATGAAATTGAAACATAACAAATAATTTTCTGTAATAGCCAAGAGACATCAAAGAAGTGCCATTGTAAATCATAAGGATAAGAGATTTTGTCATCAAGGACAAACCATAAACACAACTGAGATCCAACAAACTCCCCCTTTGTTCTTGATGGAAAAACACAAATGACTCTCCCCCTTTTTGCCTCAATGACAAAGAGTAGAAGAGAAGATCATGCATTGCCATGAAACACAACTGAGAAGCCAACCAAAACATAATGAGAAACAGCTGCAAAAAAAGGAGTAGTGCAGCACCCAAGATTGTAGGAGAGCTGTAAGTGAATAAAAATATGTAACTTGCTCCCCCTAAGCAGTAGCTTGGAGATTCAGTAAAGTAATGATTGAGAGATAACTCCCAATCGAAGTCTCAGCCTTTCAAATAGCTCTTTTGCTAAGGGCTTAGTAAAAATGTCAGCCACCTGATCTTGAGATCCAACAAACTGTAAGCAGACTTCATTAGCCAAAACCTTTTCTCGCAGAAAATGAAACTTAATAGCAATATGTTTAGTTCGAGAGTGCATAACAGGATTTTTTGATATATTTATTGCACTAGTGTTATCACAAAGGATAGAAACAGGTTTAGGAACATTTATACCCATATCAGATAGAGTTTGACTCATCCAAAGAACTTGTGTACAGCATGAAGTGGTAGCAATGTATTCTGCTTCAGCAGTGGAAAGAGAAACAGATACTTGTTTCTTGTTGTGCCAAGCCACTAAATGATCACCAAGAAAGAATGCAACACCACTAGTGCTTTTCCTATCATCCAAACAACCAGCCCAGTCAACATCAGTATAAGAAATCAAAGCGAAATCATTGTTCCTAGGATACCAAAGACCATAATCAAGAGTGCCCTGGATGTATCTAAAGATCTGTTTAACAGCAGTAACATGAGATTCTTGAGGTGATGCCTGAAAACGTGCAATAGTGCAAACTGCCTGCATAATGTCAGGTCTAGAGGCAGTTAAATATAAGAGACTTCCGATCATTGATCTGTATTCTGTTTGATTTGAATCAGGAGAATCATCAATTTTAGTAAGTTTGCATCTAGTAGCCATTGGAGTGCTAACAGGATGACATTCATCCATTTTAAATTTTGTAAGCATCTCTCTAGCATATTTGGATTGAGATAGAAATATTCCAGTCTCACATTGAGAGATTTGAAGACCCAAAAAGAAATTTAATTCTCCTAACATTGACATTTCAAACTCATATTCCATTAACTGAGAGAAATTTTTACTCATAGTGACATTATTGCAGCCAAAGATAGTATCATCAACGTAAATTTCAATAACTAAAATATCTGAACCTTTAGTTTTAACATAAAGATTACTGTCTACACCTCCTCTAACAAAGCCATTAGAAATTAAATGACTGTCCAGCCTAGAGTACCAAGCTCTAGGTGCTTGTTTTAGGCCATAGAGAGCCTTTTTCAACCTATAGACATGGTTAGGATTATCTTTGCATATAAATCCTTTAGGCTGTTCAACATAGACCTCTTCATCTAAATAGCCATTCAAAAAGGTAGTTTTGACATCCATTTGATAAACAGTAAAGTTTTTGTAAATAGAATAAGCCAAGAATATTCTTATGGATTCTAATCTAGCCACGGGTGCAAAGGTTTCACCGAAATCAATACCTTCTTGTTGAGCATAGCCTTTGCAGACAAATCTTGCTTTGTTGCGAATAACATTACCATTTTCATTCACCTTGTTTCTATATATCCATTTTCCTCCAATGACATTCTTGTCATCTGGTCTTGGGACTAACTCCCAAGTCTGATTTTTCTCAATCTGATCAATTTCTTCCTGCATAGCATTAAGCCAACATGAGTCTGTGAGAGCTTCATTAAAGTTTTTAGGCTCACACTTAGTAACTAAACAAAAAGCAACTTGTGCC
This sequence comes from Sequoia sempervirens, assembly GCA_007258455.2. Classification (NCBI taxonomy): domain Eukaryota; kingdom Viridiplantae; phylum Streptophyta; class Pinopsida; order Cupressales; family Cupressaceae; genus Sequoia; species Sequoia sempervirens. The sequence continues at coordinate 1,200 of VDFB02248947.1, read as the reverse complement.
TTTTCATCAAATTCAACAACTTTTCTTCTAGTTTGAACTCCTGCATATTTATCCCCAATAATCTGATCTTTGGGGTGATAAATGGCTAGAGTTTTCAAAGGGGCTTTTGATGCAACCTTTTCAGGACTTTCTTTTTCATTTTTAGGGCTTGTTGATTCAGCAACAAACTTTGCTGTTTTAGCTCCTTCTGAAATTATTTCAAATTCAAGTTCTTCTTCCTCATTATCCTGCAAAGATTCAGCAATCAAATGTGGTCTTTCATCAAATTTGACATTAACAACTTCAACAATCTTGTTAAGCCTTTTGTTAAGGCATTTATAAGCTTTGATGTGAGTTGAGTATCCCAAAAAGATACCCTCATCACTTTTGGAATGAAAACTTCCAAGATTATCATCATCCTTTTTGATAAAACACTTACTTCCAAAAATCTTAAAGTATTTGACAGAAGCAGTTTTTCCAATATGTATAAGCTTGAAATGCAAATAGAACCATCCGGCCAAAGAAACCATCTTCAAACTCACCGCTTAAAGAAATAACATTCATAGCATAAACCAAAATGTTCTTATCATCATCATGAAATTGAAACATAACAAATAACTTTCTGTAAATCCAAGAGACATCAAAGAAGTTCCATTGTAAAACAAAAGGATCAAAAATTTTGTCATCAAGGACAAACCATAAAAACAATTGAGATCCAACAATCCTATGATAAAGTTGCATGACACTCTTTAGTAGAGATTGCTAAAATACAGGAAACAATATATGATCTTTCTACCAAAGACTTGGATATATTTTAGAATTTTAAACTGACATAAGATGAAACATTACAAATGACATCCTCTCAATTTTTAAACAGGATATGGAAATTCATCAAACAAAAAATTGATTTCCATAAAATGTTTGACAAAATATCAAAACAAAATACCTCAGCAATTGGTCAATTTCTAACCTTGCAATCTAAAAGATTTGGAATTTCTAACAATAAAGGAAAAAAATTCCAGATTTTGGGAACAATAGGGGATGGCTATTAAAATGACCATAAAATCTAATGTTTTAATTTTTAAACCAGAAATAATTTTAAGACAAACTTAAATAAGCTGAAATTTTTAAAAGTGAATACAAAGTGTTGAATTTGTTGTTGACTCTTATATCTCATTCAATCAAGTAAATGCAGATTTCTTGGTATTTTCATTCTTATTA
>VDFB02248946.1:0-17044 GCA_007258455.2 Sequoia sempervirens | reverse complement strand
TTAATTATTAATTACACTTTGCATAAGTTTACTTAGGCTTTATTTAATTCCTAAGTTTTAGGTTCTTATCTTTATCTTTTGAGCAATCTTGTTGCTCAAGATAAGATTAGGGTTTGCATCTTTGCTTTTATAAAGCAAATCATATCTTGTAATTTATTGAATTCTCGAATAATAATTTTTTGCACATCTTCTTGCAAATCTCTGCTTTTTTGTTTTTCTCTTCTATGGAAGGATTATTCTAGTTTGCAAATCTGATCTTGCTTTTACGCAAGAGGCTCCTCCCTTCATCTAAAAGCTTTAACTCCTTGTGTTATAGTTTAATATTTTTATGATATTGTTTTATAATATAAGATAGTGCCAATAGTTAAGGTATCATTTTATGTTTTAAATTATAATTAGAATGTTATCCATATTGATGTGTTTTTCTATAATCAAGATCATGTTTTCAATCCTTAATGACTTCGATAAGATCAAGTTGTCAAGATTATTTTGTTGTAGGATAACTTCGATAAATAGAATGATTGTTTTATAGTAAAATAAGTGGTAACATGTGTGTGTGTGTAAATTCATTTTCACATGTTAACAACTGTTGTAACTCTTTGTGTTATAGTTTAAATAGTTATGATATCATTTGATTATACAAGATAATGCAAATAGTTAAGGTACCATTTTAGTCCTAAATAATGATTGGAATGCTATTCATATTAATGTGTGTTTCCTTATTGAACTTAAGTCTCCCCATTCTTATGGACTCACTGGAAGTCTATTTAATAGGGAGAATGTAAGGTCACCAAGCCAATACCTATAGTGCGTCTAAAGCACCATGACAGATAAGGGTTCAAAGACTCCTAACAACATGGTTGAACAATGAAGGTATGATAAATAGATGTATAAATTTTACAATTCTTACGATGTAAAAATATTATGATTCCTATAGTATGTATATACATATATAGTTTAGGGTATCAAATCTATTTGCACTTGTATTCTTGTAGAATGAACCTTATACATAGATTATCTCACGCATAATGTCCTTTGGATTTCTAGGCTTATGTGAAATTCTAATATGTGTTAACAAATTTATCTCTTATGTTTAATGCTACTTTCTTTAATATAATAGTTGTATAAAGAAAGGATTGAAACATAACATTCTTCAACTTAATTTCTTCCCATTTAATTTTACCCTCTATAATAATATCATCATTTATTACTATTCACTTATTTGTTTATTTCTTGTATTTAATTCTTATATAAGTATTTATTTATTCATAATTGTTATATAAAAAAATAACTATATGAATAAATATATATTCATTTATATATATATTACATTTATCTACTTTTAAAGAAAAGACAAAAGAACCCATTTAAAAGAAATAAAAAGATGCTTTCCCTTTTTAAAGGTGATTTTATAAACTATTTTTTTTTACTTTTAAAATTAATACTCTCTCCACCCCAAGGAAAAGTAGATCCTTTCAAAAATTTAATTATTATTAAGAGAACTTAAGGCATCCATATTTTAAAAGAAAGGCTTTTAGATGAGGAAAAAACGTGGGGCCCTAAGCTAAGCTCCCCACACTTTATAATATTTGTTTTGATCACATTCTTACCTAAAATAAGTTATACGAGACATGCCATGTGTAATAAAATATGTTATTCAATTCAAAGCTAAAATTTGTTTACCCATATATTATTAGTTCTGTGATAGGCGGTATACATACATTAGCTGGAATACGATTGCTTGCAGCATTGACCAATCACATTTCGCGATTTAACATATTACTTTTTTTTTGTATAGTTTGAATTTGGAGAGCTATTTTATAAATTGGAAAATTAGCATTTATCTATTTTTCTATTCGTCCGAGTAGCTTTAAAAATCATTTTCGTTTTATAAAATTTGAGAAAATGCGAACGCATAAATTGATTAAATAAATTTAAGCAAAGGCATAGTTTAAAAGGTGGCGGCTAGAGGTACGTTATCCATGAATGCAGATTAAATGCATTAAAATATCAGGAAACTGTGAGCGCAAAAATTGATTAATTAAAATTAAGCAAAGGCATAGTTTATCAAGGTGGCGGGTCGACGTACGTAATGTATGAATAAAAAATTAAATGCATTGAATGGCATGTGGCTCGAGGTGAAGGCGGTGGGATGGTTTGGAGGCCACGCATGGCCAGGGTACTTTGGTCATTTAATATAGAGTTAAGTTACTTGGTATGCATTTCTATTACTTTGCGTGTGTTGTTTTTGTCTTTTGTAAGCAGTGTTCTAAGGGAGAGTTTTAGTGACTGAGCAGGATATGTTATAGTTGCAGAGTCCAGACCCAGAAACGAGTTATTTGAGGTGATAATTTGGCAATTTCCAGAGTGTCGTTACAGTAAAACGCTAGACAGTGAGGTCAGAAGAGGTAACTTTTTGTTTTGAAGTCTATTTCATACAAGAAATGCAAGTAGGGTTTCATGGTGCTTTGAGGCATTCATATGCTTTGATTATAAATTCATATTTTAAACTACTTTTAGTATTGTTTATTCGAATTTCTTGTTGAAATGCGAAGGTTTCATCTGTGTTTGATAGGTATTATGTAGAAATCCTCTTGTTCATTTTACTTCATGCATGTGAGTCGACAGTGTGTTGCTTTGAGCTTTTCCGTTGTCATCAAAGCATAAAGGATAGAGGGGTTCTGTTAAAAGTCGTGGTTGTTGTCCTCGTGGGCATAAATCTGTATATTAAACTATTATTGGTATTATCTATTCGAGTCTTTTGTTGAAATGCGAAGGTTTCATCTATGTTTGATAGGTATCATGTAGAAATTTTCTTGTTCATTTTACTTCATGCATGTGAGTCCTGTAGAGTTTGTATTTTTTAAATTGCTGCAAAGTGGTCCCATAGAGAGGGTTTTGGAACCAAAATTATGTCAACGTGTGCGATAATGAGAGCTTTTCAACAATGGGTCGATAGTGTGTTGCTTTGAGCTTTTTCGTTGTCATGAAAGCATAAAGGATAGAGGGATTCTGTTCAAAGTCGTGGTTGTTGTCCTCGTAGGCATAAATGCAAACAATGGGAGCATAAAGAATGCAGTAGAAACCTTTTTCCTGCTGGAAAGCATAGAAATTCTGTCAGATGTCATCGTTACTATTTTTGTATCTTTCATTTTACTTCATGCATGTGAGTCGACAGTGTCTTGCTTTGAGCTTCACCGTTGTCATCAAAACATGTGTGATAAAGAGAGCTTTTCAACAATTAGTCGACAGTGTGTTGCTTTGAGCTTTTCCGTTGTCATGAAAGCATAAAGGATAGAGGGATTCTGTTAAAAGTCATGGTTGTTGTCCTTGTAGGCATAAATGCAAACAATGGGAGCATAAAGAATGTAGTAGATACCTTTTTCCTCTCGACAAGCATAAAAATTCTATCAGATGTTGTTGTTACTGTTTTTTGTATCTTGGGGTTATAAAAAACTATGTCAAAAAATGTTGTAGAATCCAAATTACAATGTTGCCATAGAGCAGTTAAGTAATATTGTTTCATAGAACAGTTTTAGTCTTCATGCAAAAGAGCGATCAAATTCATTGCTAGAAGATTTGTGGTCCAAGAACCTGTCGCAATTAGTTTGTGTAGTTAAACTTGTTTGCATTTATACTTGTGTCTCTTGAATCTAGGAAAATGCTTGGTAGTGTTTAAATGGTTTTTGCTATTAGTATCCATCGCAGTAAGAGTTGTATATATTGTCATTCTTTTAGAAAAAAACAAAGACATGTTTTTTTTTTCTAATGAAAGCTTTTTACATGGTGCAATGCTTTTGGTTGGAAGAAAAGAGGTCGTGTAGCGGTCCAGCTGTGGCAAATTCTTGAAGCAAGTAGTAGAAGGTGAGTTTCTAGAATAAACCTTCTCCTTTGTTTACAATTGCATATAGTAGACAAAGAAAAGGGTTGATTCAAGATTCTCACTATATTGATTGTACTTGTAATCATATTGTTGCTTTTTTTGTTACAAGGACAATCTTTGCAAATGGGTATTGTGAGTGGCATATGCTATGTGTTTCATAAAAATTAAGCAGCTGGGGTTCAAAAGTAGACCTTCATTTCAAAAAATGAAGCTTTTAAAATTTTGAGAGTTTGATTCTGAAACCATATGCATACTTTGATTAAAACTACTGGCTAAAGGTGCATAATTCATTAATGCAAATTCAATGGATTTAATGGCATCTGACTAGAGGCGAGGCTGCTTGGATTGCTAATTAGTCTTTGAATATATAACAATTGAAAGAGATAAATAAGTATAATTATCCTTGGCCACATTTCACATTTTGACCTTTCAATCAAAGTCAATTAACAAAGTGGCAGTTAGACCTACAGAAGGTTCGAGGACTATGCTGCTAGAAAAACAGATTTTGGACAATGGCTAGACAATTTGTTCAAATTGGTTTAAAAACTTTGAAGCAAATGCATTTTTCCTTCTTTTTTCTTTCATTGTATATCTTAAGTGGTAGTTGGGTTTTGCATTGTTACAATGCATTTGGATACTTTGATTGTAAAATCATAGTTTAGATCATTTTAAGTGTTATCGATTCAAACCTTCCCTTGAAATACCAAGGATTCATCTAAATCTTGGAGGAAACGTACAGTTAACTATAATTATCCTTGGCCACATTTCACATGTTGACCTTTCAATCAAAGTCAATTAACAAAGTAGAAGTTAGACCTAAAGAAGGTTGAAGAACTATGCTAATAGAAAACCATATCTTGGACAATGGCTAGACAACCTATTGAAATTGTTGTACAGACTTTAAAGCAAATGAATTTTCCCTTTTGTTTATTCTCATTGTACATCTTAAATGGAACTTGGGTTCCGCACTCTTGCAATTCATTTGGATACTTTGATTGTAAAATCATAGTTTAGATCAGTTTAAGTGTTATTGATCTAGATCTTTCCTTGAAATACAAAGGATCCATCTGAGTCTTGTAGGCAATGTACAGCTGTCCTATAAAGAGAGATTTGGAACCATTGAACTGTCATCAAGGATAGAGGAATACTGTCAAATATTATGGTTATTGTCGTCATAGGCACATGTGCAAAATATGGAAGCATATAGAAAGCAAGTTAACTCTTCAATAATCCCATGAAACATAGTCTTTGTATGCATCCATGCATACAGGTTTCCATGTATATATGTGTACATGTAATTATGCATATATGAATGCATGTATCTATGTAGCCATGTATGTATGTGTGTATATAACAGATTAGTGTTGCATTTGCTTTAAATGCTTTTTTGTGGATGGCGCTTGCTAGCCATCCAGTCATATTGTGGTTGTTGTGCATATTGCTTTTAAAGATATATGAACTCAATTTTGTGAGTTATATTTCATATTGGTAAATTGGCATTTATCTATTTTTGGAACCCATGGGAGTGGCTTTGTGAATCGTAATTGTTTTAAAGTGCTTGTGAAAATGCAAATGCATAGCCTCATTGATAGCTATGTGCTTTGATGCATATATGCAAATTTATAGGTTTCATTGCTATCATGTAAAGGACACATAAATATTCATTCCCCAAGCCCATGTAGTCATTTCAATATGTATCTATGCATGGGTTTGAGTAGATGCTAATTGTTCTGAGTTTTGGTTGCATGTCATTGCATTAAACAATTAAGAATAAGTGCTAGGTAGTTGAAGTAAAATGACCCCATTCAGTTAGTAGATCATTCATCCTTGTATTGTACCATATCTAAATAATTAGGCAATTGTTGGTTAGCCTTTAAGTACATAGCAAGTCAACGAAAAAAATAAAAATGATTGCAATAAGCCTTGTGTGCATTTAAACTATTAATCAAAGACAATTAACAAACTAGCCCTGGAACACCATGTTTGTGTTAATGTGTTCAATACCATGTTTTTATGCACAGATGTATATGGATGCTATGAGTTGTGATTTCTACCATTGGGTTGCGTTTACTATTGCTTGCACAGCCAAGCGATATGCAAGTACAGTTCATAGTTCGTTGTATGCAGATACATTCAAGGACAAATACTAAGCAAGGTTGTTAGCATCCTGATAAGAAAGATGATGGATACATCCAATTAATGTATGTCACAACATCTTATAAACAATAATTCCTATCAAACGCAGATGAAACCTTTGCATTTCAACGAAAAATTCAAATAAACAATACTAAATGTAGTTTAAAATATGAATTTATAATCAAAGTGTGCAACTGCCTAAAAGCACTATGAAACCTTGCTTACATTTCTTGTTTCAAACAAACTAAAAACCGAAAATCAATATTACTTAACTGCTCTATGGCAACAATGTAATTTGGATTCTACGACATTCCTTGGCATAGTTTTAAATACCTCCATGATACAAGAACAGTAACGACGATACTTGACAGAATTTTAATGCTTGTGAGCAGGAAAAAGGTTTCCACTATTTTCTTTATGCTTCCATTGTCTGCATTTATGCGTACGAGGACAACAACCCTAACTTTTAACAGAATCCCACTATCCTTTGTGCTTTCATGAGAACAGAAAAGCTCAAAGCAATAGACTGTTGACTCATAGTTGGAAAGCTCTCATTATCGCACACGTTGACATAATTTTGGTTCCAAAGCCCTCTTTATGAGACCACTTTGCAGCAATTGAAAAAATACAAACTCTATAGGACTCACATGCATAAAGTAAAATGAACAAGAGGGTTTCTACATAATACATATGAAATGCAGATGAAACCTTCGCATTTCAACAAGAAATTTGAATAGATAACATTAAGAGTAGTTTCATATATGGATTTATGCCTATGAGGACAAGAACCATGACTTTTAACAACATCCCTCTATCCTTTATGCTTTTATGACAATGGAAAGGCTCAAAGCAACACACTATTGACTCACATGCATGAACTAAAAAGTAGTTTAAAATATGGGTTTATGGCTATGAGGACAACAACCACAACTTTTAACAGAATCCCTCTACCCTTTATGCTTTGATGGCAATGGAAAAGCTCAAAGCAACCCACTATTTACTCGTAGTTCAAAAGCTCTCCTTATCACACGTGTGTACATAATTTTGGTTCCAGAGCCCTCTTTATGGGACCACTTTGTAGTAGTCAATAATATACAGACTTTATAGGGCTCACATGAATTAAGTAAAATGGACAAGAGGATTTCTACATAATACCTATCAAACACAGATGAAACTTTTGCATTTCAACAAGAAGCTCAGATAAATAATACTAAAAGTAGCTTAAAATGTGAATTTATAATCAAAATATAACAATGTCTTAAAGTACTATGAAACCCTACTTGCATTCCAAATATGCATACCAAATATAGAAGCACAGGCTGAAACATTTAAACTGTTTGACAAAATTCCTCAAAGAAATGTTGGTTCTTGGTGTGTAGTGAGTGCAAATTATGCAAAGGAATATTTGTCAGAGAAGGCTTTTTGCAAGCATTCAAGCAAATCAGCCAAATAGCTGATCAAGCTAACTGTGAATGAAGTTACTTGACTAGTCAATGAAACTAGTTCAATGATAGATCAGTTTTCTTGAATAGTTAATAATAGTTAATTAATAAACGTACACAAAACCAATTAAACCAATCATGGCCATTCATATGCAAAAAAGAGGAATTTTCTTGAAAAAGCTTTATAGACAAGGAAGCAAATGCAATTGCTAAGCGGAAACCCAAATGACAAAATCCTCGCCAACATCTTCCTTTCTGTTTCTTGTGCTACAAATATTCAACAAGCTGTAGCTGTCCACATTAATATGTATCTATGCATGCAGTCATCGATATATGTATCTATGCAGCTTCTATACATGTATATTTAAGCATTTATGTATCCAGCTATGCATCTATCTACCTATCCATGTAAATATGTTTCTATGTATTCTTCTACCTATAGATGCATCCATGCATATATGTATCTGTGTTTCTATGTGCAAATGTATACAGGCATCTATCCATGTGTGTGTCAATGTAACTATGAATACATCTACCCATAGGTACATGTAACTATGCATCTATGGATACCATGATAGATGTCCACATCCATGTATCTATGGATGCATGTATCAAGTGCCTTGGGCCTAGGTCTTGATTCTGCAGCAACAACATCTCCTGTGACTACACAGATGTGCAAAATAACAAAAAATGAAGCACTCAAAGTAATTACAATTCATCTCTAGTCGCTAAAATCTATATTACATGATAAACAAGTAAGAACTTTTGGGTACATGAAGGTCATGAACATTGAACCAATAGTAGGACAGTCACCACAACATTTAAGTTAACCTATGGTGCAGATTCTCTTTTCCATTATCAATTTTATTCCCAATTTCATCCATGAAGAACTTTGTCAACCTGTAGATCCTGCTATTAGCTATCACTTTGATCCATGATTTCCATTTCTTCTATCAATGAATTGCATATCTTTGGTCCATGAAGAACTTCTTGAACCTCTGTATCCATGAATTCTATATCTTTGAGGATATTCTTCATGGATGAAATTGGGAATACAATTGATAATGCAAAAGAGAGTGTTGAGCATAGGTTTACTTAAGTGTTGTGGTGACTGTCACACTGTTACTTTAACGTTCATGACCTTCATCTACTAAAAATTTCTTGCTCATTTATACCTTGTTATTTAAATCTGTGATATTGCATTGCATATGTCTCATTCTCTTCACCTTGAAATCTCGATACTGAAATACAGTAATAGAAAGTAATCAAGTAATTATAGTAACACAAAATAATTCCAACAAAAACTAATCAAGAGTAATACAAAATACTTTTAAACACCCTGTGTGTTACAACTATCAGTGAGTTGTTGTTTTTACAACACTGTGTGTTTTACAGCCTACAGTTTAACAAAACAGTACTCAAAAAATTAAACAAAAAATAGATACAAATTCTAAATTCATTCAACTGTAGTGTTTGAAAAGACTAATGGAAACTCAAATTCAATGTTTTAGTTTCCATTTTTCATTTAACAAGTCTTCTAGCATCCTAATCAAATTCACTCTTTACATTTTATTTCTTTACTTTTCTGCCCTCATTGGAATGGCAGGGGAATCATATGTGAAGCCACTGAATGACCCTTCCATGATTTGGTGGAACTGGTGTGCAGTGATTTCATGAAAGCTCAAGTATCATAGTATATGTAGCATAACAGCTAATTAGTCCATCTTGCATTTTGCTGGTGACAATTTAATTTGTCTCGTCTGTCTCTGAACCATTGATTAAAGTCAATTAACAAATGAGTCAATCTTGCACTTGAATCATGCAAATTAAGTCAATTCTATCACTAATCATAGTAATAGTAAACAAATGCTTATTAGATGATGTCATTGTTGAAATCCTATTTGCATTTCCTGTTTGCATGTGCCTGATTTAAACATTTAATTATTGCCTCTTGATAATGGAATGAAATGAACTTGGACAAATGGAAATAAAATGACCCCATGGAATTGGAACATCTATGTTTACATGGCTTAAACATGATAACAGACTTGCGTGCATGAGACCTAGTTGAAACTCAAATGTCATATTGTGTGTAGCATATTAGCTAGTTAGCTTAACATGATAGCTTTCACGCAAGTTAATTCAATGATCAATCAAGCTGATTGGCTGATGAATTAATTGTGTTCCACAGTTGGTCACAGCTAATTATTGGTAAAGTTGTAAATGCCATAGATGGAATGATATGAATAAAATTCTAGTTTCTGGTTTTCCTTGAGATGCAATAAAAAAACTGCTATAAAGGCATAAGACAAGGTTGTGTAACATATTGCCATTCCTTTATCTAATTTCTTTGGACACAAATGCTTTACACATTTGATTGCAACAGTAACATGTCTATGAAAATGGGACAGTAGAAATCATAGTTCAATAGTTTTTAGTGTGTGTGTATATGTATCCTGATACATATAAGCTCGATCTGGTGTTTATGAAAATAGTTCCTATGTGCAGTGGAAGAGCTTATTAGTGTTACTATATGCAATATACGTATAACATGGTAAATTGGTACAAGCCGAGAGTGACAGCAAATCAATTAAACCAATCATGGCTATTCATATGCAAAAAAAAAAAGTAGCTTCTTGGAAAGGCTTTATAGCCAGGTGCATGTAGAGATATCGCAAGATATGCATGAATCGATATTTGCATGATTGCATCTATGGATACATAGATACATAATGAAATGGAGAAAAAGACACATTTATATATGCATAATTTGATTAAAACTAGTGGCTGAAGGTACATAGTTCATACAGACAAAATTAGTGCATTGAATGGCATCTGACCAAAGGGGGGACTGTTTGAATTGCTAAACAGTCTTTCAATCAAAGTCAATTAACAAAGTAGCAGTCAGACCTAAAGAAACTTGAAGGACTATGAGGATAGAAACTGTACATTTTAAATGAAAGTCAGGTTTTGCATTGTTACAATGTATTTGTATACTTTGCTTATAAAATCATAGTTTAGATCATTTAAAGTGTTATGCATTTGAATCTTTTCTTGAAATACGAGGGATTCATCTGAGTCTTGGAGGCAATGCATAGCTATCCTATAGAGAGAGCTTTGGAACCAATGAGCTGTCATATATACATGTGTGCATGAGCCCATAGATGCATATATACATGTATCCATGCAAGTTATTGATAGATGCATATATACATGGATATGTCTATGCAACTCATAGGTGCATATAAACATAAATTGAGGTATACATGTACCCATAGATACAGTCATACATATATAGACAGATGCATAAAGAGATTATAAGATATATGCACAAATCGATATATGCATGAATGCACTTATGGATACATAGATACATTATGAAATGAAGAAAAAGACACATTTATATGTGCACTTATTTTGAGAGTTTGATTCTGAATCCATATGCATACTTTGATTAAAACTAGTGGCTGAAAGTACACAATTTATAGCTGGTGTATTTTGATGTTTGGACTATTAGTATCCATTACACTATCACTGTCATCAATTGCAATTATAATTTTGGCAGTTGTTTGCACAAATGTGTTTTCATGCATTGTGAAACCCAACTTGTGCTTCTGGGATCAAATGAAGCAAAATAAATAAAAGTAGCAATTTGTTGCCTTGAGTAACTTGTTTCTTGGTATTCATTCAATGAGCGCAGGTGCGTTTGCTCTGTGACTGTAAACGTCCACTTTTTATTGGTAAAAGCTGTCAGTTTTCTAGCCTATGTCTTTGCTTAAATTTATTTGTATATGTCATCTTGTTCCAGACTCCCATTAAATAAAGGAATCTCCATATTCTACCAGCAAAGAAAATGCATTAATGTCAAAGGAGTTTGAAATTCAAGATAACAAACCTAATAGCACTCACTTGGATAAACTGTTTTCTATCGTGACAATTTTATTGGCCTGTAGCGTCAAGGCAAGAATACTTATGCATTTGGTTGAAATGATTTTATTAGTTCCTACTGGTAGGCAAAAATACTTATGCATTTGCGTGGAATGCATTTAACTGTCAGCATTGACCAAACACATTTCACCATTTAACATGTTACTTATTTTTTTGTATAGTTTGAATTTGGAGAGCTATTTTATATACTGGAAAATTAGCATTTATCTATTCTTCTATTCATCCGAGTAGCTTTAAAAATCATTTTTGTTTTTACAATTTTTGGAAAATGCGATCGCATAAATTGATTAAATAAATTTAAGCAAAGGCATAGTTTAAAAGTTGGTGGCTAGAGGAACGTAATCCATGAATACAGATTAAATGCATTAAAATATCAGGAAGCTGTGAGCGCAAAAATTGGTTGATTAAAATTAAGCAAAGGCATAGTTTATCAAGGTTGCGGGTAGACGCACGTAATGCATGAATAAAAATTAAATGCATTGAATGGCATGTGGCTCAAGGTGAAGGTGCTGGGATGGCTTGGATGCCATGTGTGGCTAGGGTACTTTGGTCATTTAATATAGAGTTAAGTTACTTGGTATGCATTTCTATTACTTTGCGTGTGTTGTTTTTGTCAGTGCATGTATGTATGTATGCATGTTTCTATGCGCATTAGCATTTACCTATGTGCATATCTATGTATACATTTGTAGATGCATGTATGCATATATGCATGTGACTCTAGATATATCTATGCATACATGTATTTATGCATATATGTATACCTGTATAGATGCATCTATGTGTATATGCATTTAATCAGGTGGATGCATATATGTTTATGCCCATCGATGCATTAATCTGTCTTTACATGGATGTATCTGTACACATATATACATATGTATACATATATGTGTGTCGATATGTCTTCGCTACACAAGAGTTTATAGTGACAGGGAAAAGGTTATCATGGTTCCAAAAAAGGACACTTGCAGATAAGCTATTCCAGGCAATAAATAGCTTCTTTCATCAGTTTTCTTTTATTTTAATGTCCATGAGCACATTGGGTTTCACAGTGCTCAGCCTATGTTGTTCTTCAAACACTAGTTCCTTAGACATGCAATTGTCTTTTGTCCATTGTAGAATGTGAGGGCTTAACAATAACTTGGTGCTTATATGCTCTCTAAAGATTACATTTCTTCATTTACTGCAGAACTGTACCCTAGTGCAAATTTTAAAGTTACTGTTCTGTTAACATGTCCCATAATAAGACCTTGCAAACAATATGAGCACAATGTGTTAAGAGTACTTTACAAACTGTCAACCAAATACAATTTCCAGATATAAGCCTGAGCTGCACAATTGCTTTCATCTCTCTCATTGCCATTAGAGCATAAAGGAAAGAGGTTTCTTCTGCAACTTCTACTTTTTTGCACCTTTACACGATAATTCACTTTATTCATTAATGAATCAAATTATCTTAATTAATTCATTTTCTTTTTCCTTTTGTCATTTCATATCTAATTAATTAGATAACTGCTGAATAGTATTTATGTTCATAATAATTAAAACAAATAAATAATTATAACTATCCTTGTGTACATTTGGCCAATCAAACAAAGGCAATTAAAAAATCTGATTTCACTTATTCACTGATAGTATTGGCATACAATTTCCTTGAAAAGTCTTCAAAAAGAGGATTACTCAAACACCAATAAGGATTCTGATTTGTAACATTCCTATCCAAATCATCTTCATCCAATAGGATTTTGTAGCATACATTAATTGGATGTATCGCATCATCTTTCTTATCAGGATGCTAACAACCTTGGTTTGTATTTCCCCTTGGGTGTATCTAAATGCCATTAGTTATGAATTATACTTGCATATGGCTTCATTGCACAAGTAATAGTAAGTGCTACCTAACAGTAGAAAAATAAACCTATGCATATGGTAATGAAATGACCCCATTTAGTTAGAAAATCAATATTTACATCGCTTTCACTATTAAGTGATAGTCACTTTGGCATTAAACAATAGCAAAAAATTGTTTTTACCAGCACTTAACAGTGCTAGCACAAGACTCTGTTGTTTTTTGGCTTTGTATTGATTTGTTGCCGCAGCCTATTTACACTTTTTTAGGCGCTTAAGCAAATATGGGATCTATTCCATTGATTGTTGTTAAAGAGCTTATACCAACATTGCAATAACAGAATTACCCTGGTGCATGCATATGCAAAAAAATGTTCTATATTATAGGGTGCACAAATAGCAGTAAGTATTTAGAAATTATAAAATGCAATTTGCATTCTTAGAAACAAAAGTTCTTACTTGGATCGTTTCTTATTCAAATGAAACTGCATAAGAATTATGTTTTGTTTTTATGAATAGCATAGTATATGTCACTCACTGTACTCATTTGTCTAAATTGTCCTTGTGATAGGGATTAATGCTTTCAACTGTATTTAAACAATCACGCACAAACTACACTGGGAAAAATTGCTTGTTCCTATCACAATTTGGACATTTTCACAAGTATACTTGATCGTTTGATAGCATATTACAAGGTCAGTTTTCCAAATTGTTTTTTTGCTTTTCTTGAAATGCAATTGAAATTCTTCAATATAATAACTGCATAAAGTTCTTTTTCATGTATTCATTTTTCCATCTTGTATTCCTCATTTCTTTGAACATAAATGATTTAGAGGACTGCTTCTACATATAGAAATAGGAAAATGCATTTCACACAATTGCAATAGTAATTTGTCTTTGAGCAATAGAGTAGGTTTTGCTTATGTCTTAATAACTTATACTTCCTCTATACAATATCCATATAATAGAATGAGCTGCTAGCATCTGATTTTTAAACCCTATTTGCAGTTTCGAATAGCCTTTTGAGTCATAAGTCTTTGTTTTATGTCAACTGGTTTTTCCCTACATGCATTTAAGACAGCTTTTTTCATACAACCTATATCTCTGTAAGTAAGTTGTAACGCCCGTCGTGCAAACCCCAGAGAACACACATAATGCAAATAATTATTATTTTTAAATAATAAAAGTAAACATGCAATAACATTAACACATAACCACATAGCATAACACATAGCATTAATACACTTGGTTCTTTGGGGCACGCGAGGTTACATCGCAACACTAACCACAAATAAAAAATAAAGATTACAACATAACCATATACTTTTACAATAACCATAAACAAAGATACATCCCATAACCATGATGCGAGCATAATAAACATCGCATAATGACATCCATGATAAATCTCTTAATAGAGTTACAAAAGAGCCAAACTATTACATCATTGATATAATATTACATTACAATTTTCTTTGACAAATGAATTACATTGAATTTCCCAACATGGGGATTGATACAAGTATAATGAAATATGAAGTACAAGGTGAATGCTGGTACAACTCCAACCGGAAATGCTGAGAAGACAGGACGCTGATGGGGAACCCAACGGGTGCGGAGCACGTTCCACCCAACCATGTGAATTACAAGTAACTCACCCCCCGTGCTCAGAGGTGACGAGGAAGTGAACCCGACCATGAATGACAAACCGACTCAACAACAACATGATACAAAACAAGTGCAACTCAAAGCATACAATGAACAACTATCAACGTTCACAAAACACATAGCAAGTTAAAACTAAGAACTTTTCACAATAACATGAAGTACCACCAAATAACAATCATGAAACCAATTCGCAAGAATCAAAGCATCATAAAGATACAATATCCATAAGATCCTCTCATGGGATCCCCCTGCACTTCCTCCAAACCGAGGCTACTTTACACCCAACTATGGATCCCCAAGCCCTAAAATTAGAAACAACAAAGAGATTACAATATCCAGAAGCAACTACAAGCAAAGCACAAGGGTGTCAAGTGGAGAGGGTCATCACATAGCTTTCATGGGATCCCCTGGCACTTCCTCCTACTGAGGCGCCGACACCCACCTATGGATTCCCTAACCCTCAAAAATAACATAAATATAACCATATCCAGAGGCGACAAGAAACAAGAACAAGGATGTCTAGTGGAGAGTGTCATCGCATAGCTCTCATGGGATCCCCTGGCCCTTCCTCCAACTGAGGCGCCGGCACCCATCTATGGATCCCCTCGCCCTTCCTCCTAACTGAGGCACCGGCACCATAGGGTAGCTTACCGCGGAGCCGATAATCTCTCTCATGAAGACGCAGACTACAGACTTTGCCGACTACGTACTTACCTACTATCACTAGTCTACGGTAGCCCTAATGCATAGACGAGGAATCCAGTTTTAATTATCTTGTGTGCTTTACTACCCATCCCCCTAAATTCTATTTTTAGGTTATCACTTGTTAACTACTCTTACGTGGGTTCCCCTGGCACTTCCTCTTACCTGAGGCGCCGGCACCCACGAAGAGCCACTCTCCCTATGACCCCTAACATAACCAAAACTAGGCAAGGGTTAAACTATAACATCATGAACATAATACTAAAACAAGAACCATGCGAGGCATTAACCCTCTCACATCACTCATAATCAAAAGTCTTACAAAACTGTTCAACCCTTCCACACATAAAACCAATAACACTCAAGAGAATAATAAAGAGCAAATAACACTTTAAATCACAAGCCTCTGGAATGAGATTTTCACAGACCAATACAGTTCCCACATTGACAACACTGAACAAGAAAACTACAACATGAAAATAAAACTCAGATAACATAAACAAAGTTGCACCATTACGTTTGACTCCAATCCAGTTTATGTAATTAAATACAATTGTTTCAACAAAATCTACAATCACAACTAAAGACTAAAATCTTGTCTAACATATTTGTTAAATCGAAACAGTAAATTAAAGAATGCCCATTTAAAAATAAATAAAAATTATTTAATTATAAACAAAATTAATCATTTTACAATCCGAGATAAAATTAAATCCCTACATTGTAATAAATTAACATTTAAATATAAATAATCTTAATTTCATTTTTAGAAAATAAAATACATAAAAATTATATTTTAAAATATATATAATATAAATATATATACATACATACATATATATATATATTTAACATAAAATAAAAATAAACAAAACCAAAAATAAACATTTAAAAAAATTAACATATGAAATGAAATCTTAAACGTCGTCGCTGGCCGCATTAATGTACTTCACGGCCGCTATACACAAGTTCTTATGGGTTGTTGCATAGCACCGCAGGATTGCCGCATGTTACGCTGCCGCCGTGATGTATGGGTATGGCTCACTCATCACTTCACTTCCCATACAAAACCTTTAATAAAAAAACGCTCCCAATCAATATAATTTTTATTTTTTATATTTAAATTTTAATTCGTTTCAGTGAACACGAAAAACCAAAAAAATAACAATTTCCTATGCACGGAATAAGAACGGATTTCAAAAATTTTGATTTTTGTTTTCTGTAAGAAAAAAAATATAAATATTTTACACAAAGATTTCAGTAACCAAATACAAGGAGATATATGTATATATATAAATATATATATATATATATCAGTATATAAATATAGATAGATACATACACACATTTTAATATGTTGGAAAGAAGTACATGGGGTAATAACAGAATAAAGAGGAAAATACAAAACTATGAA
>VDFB02248945.1:0-13108 GCA_007258455.2 Sequoia sempervirens | reverse complement strand
TGACTCGAGAACAAGGAGTAATTACTGAGTTATTAAATATTTAATAATTTGACTTTATAATAAAGTCACTTTATTGAAATATTAAAATATTTAATTATTTGGCTAAGTTATAAAGTATTTAATTATACTTTATATTATATTATTAAAATGTGACTTAATGAGTATTTAATGCTCATTAAAAGTGGACGCCAATAATTAAATCAATTCTCCTAAGTCCAAAAGTGAAAAATTAAATCATTTATTTAAATGATTATTTTAATGGAGAATTAGGTCGAACTTTTCAAAGGAGAATATATTGTTCTTTCCAAGGCAAAATCGAACTATCCTGTTATTATTCAATTTTGTCCTTTTGGCATCTGAGCTTTGGAGTTTGCAAACCCTAGGGTTTCTGGCAGACGATCATTTCTGGAGAACGTAACCTCTTCAGAGATCAGGCAGTCTGAGGCTGTGAAATACCAGCTGAAGTTGCACTTGGTGATTTCATCCAGAAGTCACAGACTGAGCTTAACCAGTTCTTTATTCAGAGATTTACAGAGGAAACCATCAGAGGAACAGGGCGATTTCATTCATTACCATTCATCAGTGATTTGGCACGAATCCCAAGGAGGCCGTACTTTTCATTATTGCTGCAGCAGGCCGTACTATTGTACTTTTCAGGCCGTACTTATCAATCTTCTGAGGAGACGCCTTCATCATCTGTTATTTGGTGATTCCACATTGGGCGCTTGGTATACTGGAACATTTGCATTGAGATTCGAGCTGGAGGAGGTCTTAATTAATTTCTGGCCGTACCATTACCAGTTACAGCAGCCGCCATTAATAAAAATCAGGTTTTTCTTCAATAAGTTGATTGTATTTCATTATAGATCCATATTTGTTATTGTAATTGCTCTGAAAGATAATCTATAGAGGCGCCTATCATATTTGAGCAATGTCTGGGTAAAAAATTGCATTATTGAATTTATTTAGATTTTATTTGCAATTTCTAGCAAAATCGCAGCATTTATTGTTTTTGTCAAAAACCCTCAAAATACAAAAAAAACGGAAAACTTGCAAAACAAAACAAAAATCCTTCAGAGTTTCAATTTGAGAACCACCGGGTTACGACAATGGACAAGTGTCGAGGGTTGTCACACCACTCTCTAGTGAATCAACAACCATGTCACAGGAACTATCAATGATCTGCCCTGCATCACCTATCATGGGACTAATCTCAAGAGAACCCGATGCAACGCGTATCCCACTGCAACTCTCATCTAGTGTACTCATCCCATCTGTATCCACTGCTCCTGTAACCGTGATGGATGTAACCACATCCTCAACATATCCCTCACTGCCATGAACCATGGGTGTATACTCCTCACCAACCGCTGCCATGGAAATCTGAACTATATCCAAAGATGGTGAAGATGGTGCCAAACTCAATGCCACGGTAAGCTTCTCAATCTGCAACTGTGACTCTCGAAGAGCCAACTGGGTGCTATGCAATGAGTCCCTAGTCACCTCAAGCTCATGAGTGAGCTCATCGATCTGCTCCTCCTTTCCCTGCAATGCATCATAACAAATGCAATCCCACTCGAGAAGAAAATCCCTGTCCGCAAGTAATTTTAGGTAGTTTTGTTTCATCGTACCAATTGCTTCTCGGAGTGCATGTATCACTGCAAGGGAAAAACCACTATCACTGTGCTCATCTGTCAAAGGAGGACTCCAACCATAGGTAGACAACATCTGACGAGCAACGTCAAAATGCTCAAGGGCGGTGGCAATCATATTGTCATTCACTTGTAGTTGCCCAACCAAATGATGAGGATTCTGAAGCTTACGACCCCCATACAAGTTTTCCGGTTCACAATAAGCACTATGATATGACGCTGATTCGTCATCACTCACCTCATGATAAGCAGCATCATGTGTGCTGTCGACCATGCACACCTCAACATCTAAGGTACTGCTGCTTTGTACCTCAAAGGATGGCTCAACTGGTACGGTAGAAGTTGCTGGTATGACAGTATCTTCACACGCTTCTACTCCCAAAGTATCTGCATGCCCATCCAAAACATGATCCTGGGATTCCATATCATCATATGAATCTTCTAGCACGTTTTCAAAGGTCTGATCCGGAAAATCAGACTCACCATGATATAAATTCTCAACACCAAATGCATCACTAGTACCCAACTCTTGAGTCTCTTCATGTGACAACTCAATAGGATTACTTTGCGTACGTGAAATCGCTGCTATCTCATGCTCACGCGACGTTTCCTCATCGCTGTCATAAAAATCAGAAGTAGCCTCCATGGTAGAAACTTCTTGAGTCACCTCTTGCAAGGACGATGTAGGTAAATCGTTACCCAAAGCTGTGCTAGTGTGTTCTTGAATCAAATCAGCACTTCTATCAAACTCATAACATAAATTTCTGCATTCTTCATAGGAATCTGAAGATACCAAATCATTTTGACGAAGTGTTGTATCATCCTTATGTGTAGATTCTCTATCCCCTTCAGGTGTAAACAACTCACGAGCTATAGTGAGATATTCCTTTCTTGCAAACTCTGTCTTATGGCATAGACTCGGGTGCAAATCCATGTAACTCATGAAAGGAAGTTCCTTTTTAATTTTCTGAGGTAGAATGCTATACTCCTGGAACATGCTAATCACTTCTCTTTCTGTGTTTTGTGGTGTTCTATCAATAGTAATCCTTCCGCTGACCTCAAGTGGTGCTAATTCCCACTTGTCGTTCGCTGCCCTAAGTGTACCAGCGAACAAACCCTCATGCTTCTCACCTGCTATAGCCTCATCGGGCTCCTGTCTCGTGAAGGTGGGCCTAGTAGGTCTATCTGCTGTCCGTGACACTGTCCTAGGAGCTCTCCGTGAACCTGCAACACTCCTGCCATCGTCACGATGTGGTGACGGTCTCCTCGGAGTACCCAATCTCTGAAGTGCAACTGCCAACTGCTGTAATACTCCATTTGATCGCCGTTGACTTGCACGAAGATCTCTAAGTGCATGCAAAACCTTTGCATCATCCTGATCTCGGTTACTATGGAGAATCTCTGTTCTAGGATTATCTGTTCTGTCAGCCATGTTTTCCAGCTGCCTGCTCAAACTCTGGTGCCTGTCAATCAGAGCACGTCTGCATGTATAATACCTGGTAAGACCCAAACTGTTCCGGCTGCAGAAGATGGCTAAACCCTCAGGATGGCAGGATTTAGCTCTGATACCACTTTAGAAACCCCTTGGTTCCCCTATTTCTGTCTCCGACTGTTTTCTGTGTCTTTTTTGACGTTTTTGGTTTTTTCGCAATTTTTGGGTTTTTGAGCAATAAATGAAATGGTACGATTTTGCTTGAAAATAATAATATATTCAAATAAAATGCTTCAACTCCGTAACTTATGAAATCTACTGAGAACAATGTTGCCAGATAATTTATTAATCCTCAAAAAGCATTACAGTGAAGATTTGCTAACATGCAACAATGAACCAGCAATTATTAAACATAAAGAACCTAGTATTTTTGCAGCAGCTGGAAGTACAAATCTGGTACGGCTGCATGAAATATTCCCTTCTCCTTCTGTTCTTTGGTTGCAGACTGTCCCAGATACCTAGGCGCCAAGATTTGATGAAGATTCTCAACCTGAGAGATAGGCGTTTTGGCTAGAACAAAGAAGACACCTCCTTGAAGATGGTACGGCCTGGTACTGTTCAGTACGGCCCTGATGTCAGCAGCAAACAATGAATAAGTAGTACGGCTATCCTCTGGACCTCCAGATGTGAAGTAAATATGCGCCTCAAATTTGTTAAACCTTCTGAATGACTTGCTAAGCAAACCCCAGATCACTCCCTGTCTGAGATGCACAAAAGTACGGCTTGCTGGAAGAAAGTACGGCTGTAGCAGCAATAAAGGAATTTGTACGGCTCCCTTTTCAAGCCTCCAGAATAACCATAAACTAGACGCCTTGATAGATATAAGTTCTCTGGATGTAAAATACTGATAAAACCTTGAAGATAAAATAACCTCTGAAGCTCTGTAATTTCTCCTGAGTGAAGAAATTCCTCTGCTGGCAATAAATCAGATGTTATTTCACATCCTCTGAATCGCTCCCACTGGAGATGGCTCGTTCTCCAATGTTTCGAGACTGAAACCCTACAGCTTCCGTTCTCTGTCGAAGACTGATCATTTTTCCATTCACAAATGTCATAATCCCCCAAAACCCAATGCAAATGCACTATATCTCTCAAAAGTGCGATTTCCTTAATAATAGGGTTTTAATAAAATATTCAACTTTTAATCTTTTAATTTCTCCATAGTCTCAGCCAAATATTTTAATATAAATTTAAATGTCAATTTGGCCCCCTCTCTGATGATGGCGACCCCCTCAAGCAGAATCACTTAAGTTATAATTTAATATTATAACTTTATATTATAATCCTTAATTAATTAATATTTAATTAATGCAATTAAATATTAATATTTCCCTCGTTACTCATCCGATGACTGATCCGTCTGAAGCTGACGAACACTGGAGTGATTTTGAACACTGCCCAAAGCCATACTGCTAAAAATAGCAGGGGTCCCACGCTGACTGCCAGGAACTGCTAAAAATAGCAATTCTGCAAGAAACGTCCGAATGAGCCCGAACGAAAGCCAATTGATCAAAACTGCCAATTTGAAGCTGAGCCAAGCTCCCAAACGACCCTCTAACCACTCTATCAGCCTACGAAGGTCTCCTGATAGGCTAATCTTACGAACTCTAATACTCGCCAAAAAAATGGGGACATGACAACTTGGTCTGTGCAAGTTGGTTGCATTAGCCACCTATCAACATGGAATGAATGTCATCAAGAGTACCCTTGCCCTTAAACCAATTTGAGTAATAAATCATGCCATATAGATGAATCGTGCATCATCTTTTTCTTACATGATAGAGGACTTCATAGCCTAAACGAACTAAAGAAATTTTCACATGGCAAAGTCAGATGCTTTTATGATGTATATGAGATGCTAGATGCTTCTGATCTTGGTTTTATTTTTGGAGAGCTAACCATATCCTATTGGCATGAAACTAAGCTGGATGTGCTCATGCTAAATTTCATGGTTGGAAAGTTAACAAGTGAGAAACAATTCCTTTTCCATGTTTGGATCAGAATGTTAATTGAATGTCCTACTAGTTATTTCCTAAAGAAGCTAAAATAGACAGCATTTTATTTTATGAAAATTTATCCATTCATATTTCTTTCCATTTTTTCATTTTGCAATTGAAGGAACATTATAACCCATGGTTAATGTCACAGAGAACACTAAAAGTTATCCCATAGATTGATTCCTTATACTTTTCCTGTTCAAGCTAATAATATTCTCTAGGAGAATAATTCATGACATTTACCATCATCAGAAATTGATTTTTTTTGTCAATCTGGTTTGTCTAATTATCCTATCATAAAATTACAGTGCCCAACTGGATGGCAGAATCAGTTTGACTGTGGAATCAAGGTGAGAGTAAACGGGTTTTCAAACGTCTACAATGGGGGGTGGTATTTTCTTCTCTCCATGTAGATATGTTTATTTTCTTTTTGATAATCACTTTTCAAGAACTCTGATGTGTTCTTTATACATTGTACTGTTATCTTGCAGACAATAGCTGTTGTAGCTGTAGTGCCACATGGTGTGGTGCAACTTGGTTCCATGCAAACGGTACTAAATAATCTCATGAAAATCCTTTTAGACAGAACATGAGTATTATATTCTTACACCACTGCTTATTGTATTCAAATAACAGGCTCACACAATTACTAAAAGACATTTATTATGTAATTTGTGTAATGTCTGTTGTGTGTCTATTTGAAGGATTTACAATACTTTCTTGGAGCTCCCTCTGATTGATTAAAGATGAAGAAAATGTATGCCTTACTAAGTTGAATTATCAAATAAAATACTGCCATATGATTGCTCAGTTTATGGCCATACAGGGTATGTTTATAGACAAAACAATTTGACAGATTGATGGGGATAGTTGTGATCCATACTTGTTTGGATATTCCAATGCACAATTTGCCAATAAGGATTTATCATGTGTTGTCCCAAAGTTATATGCTACTAAAACAACAATCTAAATCTGTAAACAGATACTAGACTACAACACTATGGCTCATATCTACATCATATATCGATGGTGCCATTGTGAACATACTCATGTACATTGCCCACCTTGCCTTCACTTAGATTTCATATCCCTTTCATTATTTAACAGGACCAACGGTGCAACAAAGAGTATGTTTTTGATTTAATTTAGGCAAGATTGAATTAAACTTCTATTTACTATTATGAACAAGTACTATGTTTGTGATAGGAAGATACCATTCTTCTGCTTTCTGAAATGCTCAGGTTAACAAAATAGTTGCATTGAATGAAAGTAAGATAGCAAATGAATCAAATACACATGAAAAGAGAGATTAAGAAAAGGACATACCCTATAGAAACCTGATGGGATAAAAATCAATGAGAGTGAAGCTATGCTTCCTCATCTAACTATCATCTTGCAAGTTTTTACAAGCCAGTTGTTCTGTGAAAACGTTCAAATCCATTGTATCTTTTGCTAACACCTCTACGATACTCATCTAGCCTGCTGCATGCCTTGTTGTGGATTGTGGATTACTTGCTTATTCTACATGCTCGACTTCTGGTCTCAACTTTGCAGTAATCTTCTACCTCACGAATGCATGAAAAGGCTCTTGGTATTTGTTGGAACTGACCAAAAGCCTCATATATGTTCCCTAGGGTAATATTTATGCAAGGGATGAACAAATGAATCATACAAAGGATTCTGAACACCTCCCTCTCAAAGAGACAGAAGAAGTACTCACTCAATTTCCCTTTGGACATTTGGTTCTATTATTTTGTCCTCTATGGTATGGTTTCATACGGAGATGAGCCCATCTTGTAACCATATTCCATGATGGTTCAACTTCACACCAAGAAAAACTTGTATGGCTTTGTCATGAGCTGAATTTGTCACTTAGGACTTGTTCCAAGAGTGTGGGTTTTGGGAGTTTTGAATCATCTTCAAGTTCCAATGCATCTACTCTTCTCCTACATCTGCCTTTGCATTTATGCCTTTCTCAGTTGTGTCTTGATGAGGCTTAAAGCATGTTGTAGTTCTTCTTTAGTCTCATAAAATAATCAGCACAGCTGATCAACTCAATCACTTGAATTATGATGATTTTCAGGATCCATTTCAGATCGAGTTGTGTTTAAACTTTAATGTATGGAGAAAGTGCAGTTATACACATAATAAACGAGTTTGCATACAGAAACAAACGAATGTTATATGTAATATGTTATATCTAATAAGAATAATGACTCACATGATAGAAAACTTAAGCAGCTCCGCCTTTTTTTGGAATTAGCTTTTAGCATATTACTGACTGACCACATTATATATTTTCAAATACTGTCATCACTGTTGAAGGTTGATCAAAGAGTGCTAATATGTAGCTCATAAACTGATTTGGAAGTCTTGTAAAGCTAATTGGGACCTACGCAAGATTCAATTTTCTGACTTGGGAGTAACTAAGCAGGATTAAATTTTTCAACTTGGAGTGATCAAGCATGATTAATTTTCTCTAAAGGAGTTTAGACGATCCCAAGCTCATCCACATGCATTTAGAAGTGATTAAATTATAGACTTTTTGTGATTGTTTTTTGTTAGAGCAATCATATTTTTGTATGTATTTTGTATGGGGGTTTTGAGTCAATGGTTATCATATCAGTGTATGTAACTGTGTAAATATTAAAAAAGGGTTAGGGTTTATAAAGAGTCATGTACATAACATTCTGTGGCTACATATGTGTGCTGGTTTTGGTTTGCCATGTAGCCAAAATCTGAAGGGTCAAAGGAGCAGCTGAACTGTCATGTATTTGTTAAATTTTATTAAGAATATGAGTTGTAATTGCAAGTCATAAATTGCATTGTAGATATTGTATTCACACTTCTTCCTTATAAAATTATACATTTGTATATTGTATGTATGTATCAGTTCATGATTTAAATTTAAATTTGACCATATCATATTAGTGCAGGTTTCCGTAACCTGTGTGGGTTAACAGTTGCAATGTACACGAGTCTACAAGAGCTAAGAATTTGTTTTGCTGCTGCTTCCCCTCTATTTTATTGTTGACAATGGCACCAGGCACACATACAACCACTTTCTGAAGTGGTTTCCACAGTTCAAGCTATATGTCAAAGACTATTTAAGATGTTACAAAAGTGTCTTGATAATTTCAGAACAATTTAAATTTTATATTTAAGATAACGCCATTTTGGCATTTAACAAGGAATATGGTACTCTAATATCTTAAACACTTATAATGTGAAGGGTAAATGTTGGGACACGCCATGTCTGATACAAATATCATTTCACCAACGATCAATGAATTAGAGTCTTTGATTTGTTATTTTTTTGGTCAATTGAAAACAAAGATTAAGCACACAAGGTGGCAGTTTCTATTTAACACAGTATACAATTGATGCTTTGTGTTATCCTCAAATTTTAATCATGCCAATTATAAAATTGAGTCCTCCAAGTTTAATTGCATCAGTCAAATAGTCTTCTTGAAGTTGTGCAAGAACTTTGAATTGTTTATAAAAAACCCTTTTCATCTAAATGTTATTGAGTTGAATTTTTGGGTTTTCGGCACCTTGAAACAAAAGCATTAAATGCCAAATAGTCTCTGTGGTAGGTGATTTAGGAAAATTTTGGTCATTGAAAAATGTCTAAGTGATGCAGGACCATCTGGGTTCATGAACAATCTTGCATCATCCAAAAAAAATATAAGATAGGTTGAGATGAAATTTTGGTTTTGGTGTTTGTGTTTCTTGGTGAAATGGCATATTTGGGTGAATTGGAGAGTCAAGGGATGTTCCAGACTTTGTTAGTAGTAGGAATATGTAGTGCATCTTTTGTAGTCACTGATCGTTAGCATCAGTGAATATGTTTACAACTTTTGCAGCAACTTACAAGTTACTTCTGCAACCACTACTATCGTCGTCATCAGCAACATGGACCCACTTTAGCAAAAACTTGCAATTCATTTTTGCAGCAACATCTTCAACAACAAGCTCATGAGTGAACTCAGTAGCATCATGAATTCACTTTGATTACACTATAACTATAACTTCTGCAAGAACTAAGTCAAATTCTGCACCACAAGTGAAGACAGTCGGCAAAGGCAATCTTGATGACATGGATCTCTATGGACATTTGGCTTTATCCTTGTCTAACTTGAATTCTTTCAACTCCAGTTGTCATATGGGTTGTGTGGTACATTTTTGGTTGATAGTAGTTATTCTTCAAACATTTTGTCAAACACTCGTCCATTGTTAAAACTCTAGCATGATTTCAACTGGATCAGACAGAGTAGACAAAGAGTTTCAAACAACAAACATTTCTTGGAGAAATACAGCCTAGCAAGAACTCTGAGCCATTATTTTTAGCAGCCAAATTGTGTGCAGGTTCTCATGTGGTAATTAGGGTAGATACATTAACCCAAAACCCTCTGCAAAAGAAAAATTGAAGAGAAGAGATGAGGTCACACTGTTCTTGGCAAAAATGTGCCCTATTTAATGAGCAGCAAGGAGTAATCACACACAAAAAGCACAAACTTCCTTAGAAGCCATGAGGGAAAAGAGAGGCTGACCATTTTGAATAGAGGCCATTGACGAATGATTAGAAAAATAAGGGAAGAAGGTGAATAACCAACAGTAGAAGAAAAGCTACTTTGCCCATCCATGTACAGAATAAATTTATGTCATTTCTCAATTTGTAATAGCTAGGGTTTTCATTCTCAACATGTTTGTAAGCCATTGAAAGCTGATTTTTCTATGTTAGTGCAAGTTAATGTAATTGTTGTTCCAGTTGGTGAGTGAGTGTTATTTTAAGTTTTGTTAGGCTGCTAGGTTATGTTGTCTTTAATTAGGCACCCTGATCTAGACTGCACCACTAAGTCATTGTTGGCTGGAATTCAGAACTTCAAACTACTTTTGCATTTTTCGCAATATGCAATTTGCAATTTTGTAAGTGGGTTCCGAAAGTTCAAGAATGTACTTGGCAGCCATAGTGAGGATTTCCAGAGTGTTCAATGTCCATGCTTCATGCATGGTTACTTAAGCATTTCCCATGCTTTTACTCTATGGACACAAAAAAGCATATGTTGGCCAGATAAAACAATCTTTTAAGAAGTCATTTTTCAAATTGGCTTATAAATGCCAAAGTTTGACTGTGGAAACCGATGGTGGAAGATATCTATCTACAAGAAATGGAGTCATCTGACATGGGTGTTTCTACTAGAAAAGAACAAAACCTGATAAACTTCCCAAACAATGGAGATTTTAATTTGTAAATTGCAATTGTGTTCATTCCAAGTTTACAAGTAGGTTATGGACTTCCAAATTGTATCGACATTTCTAAAAAAGTCACTGGCAGTGCATAAGCAGGCTTTACTTGTGCACACAGTTGTGAAGACCATGTGTATACATGGGCGGAAATCAGGGGTTCCTGTGCATATTTTCAATTTTTTTAAGAATATTGCATAAAGCCCCCAAAAACCTGACAAGATAGAAAGTGGCAGGTATGTGGTGTTGTAGTGCAATAAAGCTGCTGATTTGCTCATGATTCCCAAAATTTTGGCAATGCATTTGTGGTAGTGTTTTGTCGTGCATTTTTGATTGAAAAGTCAAACGAAAAAGTGTAAAATGGCAGGGATGTAGAGTTTCAATGCAGGTTTACATTTTTTTGCAATAATACATGTAAAGCCTGAAAGCTTGAGGTAGTATATGAGCAGGAACCAGACTTTTATGGCAGCTTGCCGAAATGCTCTTACTTCCCAAAACCCAACGCCATACAAATGACACAGTTTCTATGTGCAAATGCAGTTGAAAAGCCTGCTTAACATTTTAACATGCACAAACATTGAAAAATCCCGACAAGTAAGATACACGCCTGTGTAAGAATAAGATACAGCTTGGAAAAATGAAGGAAAGAAAATAGAATATGGAAAGGCAAGTAAATGTGCAATGGGACTTGAAAACTCTAGCAATGAAAGGTTGTAGGGATTCTACCTACGTGTGCTCACCAAAAGCCCACCATGTATGTTACAAATGTATGTTCAAAATCAACAAATGGGGTTGAAGATGATGAAGAATACATTGTTTTCAACTTTGTGTCAAAGAATGTCTCTGTGCTATGAACACTACTCATATCTCTGCTAATAAAGAAACTAGTATTCCCATTGGAGATTTTTGTGCAACATGCCAAGGAGAATTGCAGATTAATAGATAGATGTGCCTTCCCTCATTGGACTGTCAGGCATCTCTATTGATGGCTTAGTATCATTTCAGGCTGCTTGTGAGCGATATGGCATGACATAAAACTCCATGAACTTACTTGGAGTGATAGAAATGAACATGGTGGTATCCCTTATAGTTTTAGTACAAATTCTCCCTTCCCAATTGCTAGGTCACATATACCAGCACCTTTCCTCCCACCTTGTGCTAAAATACAAACCTTTGGAATAGAGTATAGACATCCATCAACATAAAGGATGGAGGAATTTATAAATGTTGTAGTTGCAACTACTACAGTAGGCATTGTTGGGAATAGGATGCCATTTAATTGCAATCCTAAACATATTTCATGTATCCCCTAAGTCCTTGGAAAGTGTTTCCCAACACTAGGATTAGAAAGAGATTAAATTCGAATGAAATGAACATGTCAATTGACATTTGTAATTATTTCTAAATGATAGGAACATGTGGGGATGCCCAAGAAGAGCTTCTACAAAATAGGAGCACATAGGGCGTCCACATGGAAGGTGGAACCCACTTTGAGTT
This sequence comes from Sequoia sempervirens, assembly GCA_007258455.2. Lineage (NCBI taxonomy): Eukaryota > Viridiplantae > Streptophyta > Pinopsida > Cupressales > Cupressaceae > Sequoia > Sequoia sempervirens. The sequence goes on along the minus strand of VDFB02248945.1, from coordinate 1,223 downwards.
CAGTTAACTATTTGGAGAATAGATAACACTTCAGTAATGCATGTAAAGATCCTACAAGTTAGGGATTGACATTTACATGAGTGGAGTTTAGTTCAGTTCAGTTTAGTTCAGTTATGGTTCAATTATCTTCAGTTGCATGTAGTTAGTTTCAGTTGAATGCTAGTTGACTTCAGTTGACTTGGAATGCATGACTAATGACTTCAGTTGCATGACAGATAACAGGTGATACATTCAGTTAAGTGGGGATGATCAATCATGCATAATGTTTGCATGAATTGATGGAGACATATGTTTCGGTTAACAAAGATTGACTTGGACCCACCTTGGGCGCCCAAGTTGGCATCTTGGAGTTAACACCTTTTGCATGAGAAGATATTTACAAGGCTGAGTTAAGTGGGCCCATTCTTGGGCGCTAACTTTGAGGAGAAGCTTGGAAGATATTTTCTTGACCAACGATCAATTAGGAGTTCAGTTTGGGGCACCTAAATTGAGGAGACATTGGATTTGACTTCATGTTATATGATGAAACTCTACTTGCACAAAATAGGCGTAGGTTTTTGAGAGGAGCTTCAAGCTTCTTGTAATTGACAATTTTTTGGAGTTTTCAATGCTCATTATTGTCTATTAATTGCAGCAAGTTGAAGAGAGTTTTATCAGAGTTTATTTGTAGGTTGTGAAGAAGAATTGTTTAAGGCAAAAGAAGCATCTCAATCAAGGATTGATACAGTGTTATTGTAATCTTGTTCTAAGGTTAAATAATACAAGCACTATTGATTCTGATGGTGGAGTTTTTTCCCAAAAGGGTTTCTCCACGTATATGTTGTCACTTCTATCTTTTGTCTCATTCTTCTACAATCTTCTGTTTTTTTCTACAATTGGTAAAATTGATCTAAACAGATAATCATACACAAAGAATTTGCAACAAAGAACACTTAATTAGATCTACAATCTCATAGTTTTAAAAGTTTTAAAGCTATATAATTACCTCCATTTTCAACATTTGGAATCAAAGCTAACGGTTGGGTAGAGTTTGGGACGCCTTTCTCTTAAAAGTTTGAAACTTTTTTGGTTGTTGTAGTGGGAGCTTTTACTATTGTGTTATTGCTGATAGTTGTACCCAAACCAAAGTTTTTGCTTCATTAAGGCATTTTGCTTAAAATAGTCTAAACCTTGTTAAAATGATGTCAAAACACAGTTTTTGGGCAAGTCAAGTATGTATTTTA